>QJNY01000185.1:0-137479 GCA_004155945.1 Monosporascus sp. mg162
ATAATGCGTGCACTCGTCGAGAAGCTGTAGATACAGTTAGCAAAGAAGTATTCGATTGATTGGAATTGATTTGATGTGTTGTGGTTGAGTTATTTAGATTAATTGTTGCGAAGTGTGGGATTTTGGTCCGTTCAATGGTTTGGCCCGTTCAATGGTGTGGCACGTTACTTATTTTATAATAACCTAGGACCTAAATAAGCGACATAAAAATTAGATAATTTTCTTATCCTAATTTAACTTTAAAATTTACCATATTAAGGGTAAAAAAAACATTTAGGCGGATATTTTAAGTTAAAAAGGAAATTACGATATTAAAGTTCCGAAACGATATATACAAATATTACAATTTACGGAAAAGGGTATTTTATAGCTGTATAAGATATTAAAAAAACTTACTTCCAAACTTTTAGCTTAATTTAAAAGTTCCTATAACTTTACTGAATAAAAAAAAGTCCAATAGCTAAAAAGATAACCCAAGAACCAACTATTATATTATAACAAAATTTATATTTCCTGCAAACGATAAAAACAATTCGTTAAGAAATTTTATAAAGATTTTTTATATAAATACTAAGGAATTTTTAAAATTATTAAGCGATTATAAAAAAAGTACGATTTTCCTAAACTTAAACGAATCGTTAAATAAGTAATTAAAAACTGCAACATTTGCAATAAGGCTAAAGCAATTCGTTATAAACCTTATAAATTATTATAACCTATAAATATTCTAGATAAGGTATAAAACATTATAATTTAGAATTTTATTACCGGCTTACCCTTATCTAAAAACCTCGTTACCGGAATTCAGTACGACGGAATGTGGGTAATCGTTGACAGATTTACTAAGTATAGGTATTTCCTACCTTTTAAGGGAAATATTACAGCAAAATAATTAGTTTATGCATTTGTAAGATATTATTTTAATAAACATGGAATCTTAAAAAAAATCGTTTTAAATAAAGAAAAATTATTTATTTCCAAATTTAGTATTAACTTTTTTAAATAAATTAACGCCAAACTTAAATTTTCCATAACGTATTACCTTTAAACCGACGGACAAACAAAACGGTTAAACCAAACCCTAAAGCAATACTTAAAAAATTATGTTAATTATTAACAAAATAATTAAATAAAATTATTTTTACTGGCGCAAATAACTTATAATATATTTATTAACGAAGATATAAACGTTTTACTTTATATAGCCGTATATAAACAAAATACAGAAATTTAACGATTAAAATAATTATTCGGTAAAACTCCGAAAATTACTTTAGTAATACCTAAAGCAGAAATAATAACGTCCGAAATTAAAACTATCTAAGTTCGCTTTAGGATTAAACTGTAATTTTTCTAATAACGGATAGCTTAATATTATATTAAGAAAAAAATTAAGGAACCAATTTTATCAAAAAAAGATAAAGTTTATTTACTACGCTAAAAACAAAACGCGACTTTAAACATTTTACAAATTAAAACCAAAAAATCCAGTAACAAACTTAATTTTAAAAAATTCGGTCCGTTTAAAATTAACGAAGTTATTTCTAAAAATAATTATCGATTATTGCTACCCAAAATAATAAAAATATACCTTGTTTTTTACGTTTCCTTGCTGGAACTAGCACCCAGTAACGCCCCCTTAAAAACAAACTTGGAAATTAAGGAAAATACCGATAAGTACGAAATCGAAAAAATACTAGATTTAAAAATAGTTAATAACAAAACCCAATACCTGGTTAAGTAAAAGAACTACCCACCCGAAGATAACACTTGGAAGCCCTTTAAGCACCTAACGAATGCGAAGGACCTGGTTAAGACGTTTTACCGCCAAAATCCTAACCGACCGTCTCCAACGCGGCCAAGGTCGCGGGCGATAACGGCCTAACCCCCAGATCCAAACCTTCGGCGCTCCAGTCGAAGGAAGTAAACGCTTCCATGTTGGCGTTAATCTTAAAAGCAAGCCGCGCTTGCTTTTCCTCCATGCGACGCTGCTCCTCCTTTAGCTTTTTTTACTTTTCTAATTGATTTAATTCGTAACTTTCTTTTAAAATAGCGAAAGCCTTTTTTTTTAAAAATATCCTGTTAAAGGCGCAAGCGTTTTAACCGATTAACAAGTTCCCTTATTTTCTCCTCGGCGGACTTTTAATAAGCCATCAAAGCGTCCTTTACTTTCCGTTATTCTTTCTGTAGACGGTTTTACTCTTTCCTTATTTTTAGTAAAAAGTTTATGTCTAGTACGTTACAAACCGAGCGCTAACGGCGAATGCAACAACTGCAATTTAAGATGTTAACCATAAAGAAATATTCAGATTTCCTAAAACGAACGCAGTTAAAACAGAAGACAATTTTAAAGCCGAACTTTTTAATGTAGTTTGTACGGGTATCGCGTATTTTACGTTAATTTAAACGAGGTTTTTTTTTCTTTTTGAATACGGCTTATTATGATGAAATTAGTTAAAAAGTTCCTGTACTTTTTCCAGTTATTAGGAGGGTTATTTACGGTTTTTATCTTTAGGGATAAAGATTTTTGGAAAGGGGAAGTGGTATTATAAGAACAGGGGTTCTTATTTGAAAAAAGTTAAGTTCTTGGAGGTTAACGCGGATGCGGTTAAACCTCGGACCAAAAAGAGGAAAAAGCTTGGCTTTTAACTGGATCTAATTAATTTATGTGATTTGGGTAGATCATTTAAATTATATAAATCTACGACATACTTACTATGGAAAAATGGATATAAAATAAATAGCTTCTCGTATAAATAGCACCGACTTAGTTTCGCTTTTTAGCTATTAATCTAAGCCTTTAGTCGAAGGAAAAGTCCGCAAATCTCTTTAACGAACAATCCCCCTAAATTATTCCTCGTATTATTGTTACCTGCAAATCAAGACCCTATTTCGGATACTGCTCATACCTCCAGTTGGGTGTATGACAGGTTCGTTACATATCGTTTATTTTCGGAATACCGTTTTCTAATATTGTTTTTATTAGGTTTAAGAAAACGTATGCTTAATTAGGCCTTAAATTATCTGTTAGCTATTAATTAAGAAATTATTAAAATATAGCGGACTTATTATATAACTACCTGGAAATATAATTAATATCTGAAAAAGGTTTTTAATTTGTAGATAATAATAATGCGAAAAATAATTTAGTAGTCTGTTCGTTAAAAGAATTTGCGGATTTTTTCTTTAATAGAAAAACGTTATTATTAATTAAAAACTTAAATTAATAGCTAAAGAATGAAAACTAAGTAAGTGGCTATTTACAAAAAAAACATGGAAATTTTATATATTTTTTTTCCTTCAGTATAACCTCCGTCTGGTCTTTGTAATATCTTTATAGTATTTTTGCGGTATCTTTGTAATATATTTGTGGTATCTTTGTCGTGTCTTTATGGTCTCCGCAGAGACCATTTTTGAAACCGAAGTTTACCCGACCCGAGGTCATTCCCCCTTTTGGTCTCTTGCAGACAGACGGGAGATCTTAATCCGTAACATATTTCAACGTTTTACTGCGCTATTATCTTTTTACGATTTTCATAATTCGTATTTCGCGTAAGGGAATAAAATTATAATAAAGACAAAGATAAAGATAAAAATAAAGATAAAAATAAAGATAAAAATAAAAATAAAAATAAATATAAATATAAAGATAAAAACAAAGATAGAAATAAAGATAAAAATAAAAATAAAAATGAAAATAAGAGCCGAAGTTTCTATTTTAAAATCCTTAACCCCTTTATAACAGTTACGTTGTCAACAGAATTTTAAGTTAAATGTCCCTAAAATAATTCGTTGCAAAGAAAGAACTTAAATAAGTTAAAATCTGTAAAAAGAATTTTAAATGCCTACTATATAATTACTAATCATTAATCACAACTAACAAGTTAAATATTAAAATTTTATATCTATATCGTAGCTAGGCTACATAAAGTGGAACGCGTATAATAGTATCTGCAACCGGCTGAATACAGCAATATAACTGATATCCCTTATATCTAACACATTTTAATCGGAATGTTTTCCATGGCTACTTGTATAGCTTCTATTAGAAAAAAAAATCTATAGTCATCTCGCAGTAATAGTTGTAATCAGCTACGTTAACTATTTGCTTTTTAGCCTATTATTGCCTCGCCGTCAATAGTAGCTTATTTTGATCTATAACGTCGTTAAGTCAGTTGGTTTCGCTCTGATTATAATAATTCGGACGGTTTTATATACGATTTTCTATACTGATACGTTTTGTTCGTCCGCGGTTGGTTATAGTTAGCGACAGCTAAGTTACGTTGACGAGATAGCTTTTTATTATTTAATATAAAACATCGCCGATAAGCCTATTTTAAAAGCGTATTTTAACTTTTCGTAGTATTTTTATTAGGTATTAGTTATAAGCCCGGAATTATACACCTAATCGAAATTAACAAACTTTATATATTACCTTAATAAATTATTTTTACAAAAAGTTAAAACTTTTAAATTTAAAATATATTAATTGTAAGCTTTGGTTTATATGGATATTAATACCTTAACGAAAAGATTCTAATTATTTTTTGCTATAAATGTATTTTGTAAAATTTCCAATTTTAATCTTCTTTATATCCGATTTGTATTAACTTCTTCGATGCTTGTATAAAAAGGGTAAAATTTCTATCAGCGTGTAAATATTCTTTTTCAAATATAAATCAGGTTAGTTTTACAAACAAAACAAGTTAAAAATTTAATTACCTAAAAGCGATAAATTTATAAAAATTAAAATATGCGCTTTAAATTAAATCTTATTGTTAAAGCTGTTTTAATTTTCAAGTCCTTTATAAATTCCAGAAGACGTAAACGATACGGTTATTATTATTATTATTATTCGAGTAGCGTTATATATATAATTATTATCCGCTGTGTACTTGTGTCACAAGCACCCTATCTCCAACTAGACGGTGCGCCGCTGTGGGCGTGGTAATATCCCCTCTGCCCGACCTCCCATCCTGTACCTACTGACATTGAGCGCAGTCAAGGCGGAACGGAAAGGATATCTTCTTCAGAGGAATCCAGTCTTTGTTCGAGGAATCCGACTCCGACTTTCTCTACGACTGCTGCTATGCCCACCAGCCCGCATACCTCTCGGCGGTGAACGGCAGACGCAGAAATGTCATCGAGGTCATATAGGCCGTGGGCATTGATGACATTACCGCTGAGCCAGGGCGCGACTCGTTCACGCGCCGCCTTGAGAAGGTCCTCTCGCTATCGTCTCGGAGAGGGCCGCTGAAGGCCGTCGACCTCCACACACGCCTGATCCAGACCTAAAGCTAATTTACTTCAACTGTTTCCGGCAGCCGACAATCGCAGGCGCGCGGCCCGTACAACATTCTTCCCGTAATTCTACCCTCGTTGTCAATCACCAACCCTACACCATCCTTGACACTCTCCGAGTAACTCAACCCCGGGATCCGGTACACCTTTTGTCCAATACAGGCAGTGTCCCTCAAGTCAAGGCGGAAGAGAGTGACTCCGTGGCAACCGAGACATCTCACTTCGCAGATCGGCTCGCCCCCGACGGCGCCCCTGTCTCTACGGCGACCGGCAATGTGCCTCGATCGCGTAAGCCGTGTAATTTCGCCCGACAGGTCTCCTGAAATGTGTGTTCCGAGTCCCAGTACATCCGAGATCTCTTGGGCAACCCGCTGCCTCTCCTGCCTCCCAAGCTCGTCATTGGATGTACCGGAATAGTGCGTTAGTAGTGTCCCAATCCGATCCCCGAATGCCTCGTCTCGTTCCTGGAGCTCCTCGAACAAGAAGACCATATTGACCATCATCCGCGCCATCCTCTCGTGCATTATATCGAATGGAAAAACACGGTTCAGGCCGTCGACGAGCTTCTCTGCGGACAGTGCATCTCCCCCCTCTCGAGCTATCCCGTCCAATAACCCAATCGCCCAGTCTACCCCGGCTACCTCTCCTGACTCCTCCACATCTAAGTAATGAATTTTCTCTATCTGCCCTACTAGGTCTAGGTCTGCGTGGATCACTCCCTCATCTACAGTCAGCGGCCGCAGCGGTGACGACAGTTGGTCGCCGCAAACCCACTCCACTCCCTCGAGCCCCCCATACCCTACCAGCCACGACGCAAACCCCGACTGGGCAGCTGGGTTTGACCCTGCCACACGCTCACGAGGCTGCAGCAGTAGGGGCGAGCAGTCACCCCGTGCCAGGGCCTTTCGCCAAACCCAGGCGCATGCCTCGGCCTCAGACCGCGGGATGCGGGCACTATCAGTCGCCAACCACGTCGTGCGCTGGCCGTCCAGGAGGATGTGCACGGCAAACAGACGGTCGCGCGAGAACTGGCACTTCTTGCGCGCGACGAGCTCGACCGCCTCGCCTAGGCACAATTGGCGAGGTGCCGCTGCTGCGGCTGCGGCGCCGCGCCCTCGCGCTGCCATCCCACCTAGGAACTCGCCCGGCAGGTTAAGACCGGTAGCGAAAGTCTTGGCGTAGCGAAAGAGGCCCAATAGCTGCGTGTGGGCGCCATCGACGAGGCGCGAGAAGGTGTCACGGGCGAAGATATCGACTAAGAGACCACCCTGAGCGTCGTAGTCGCGGAAGCGCCAGATATGATTATTCTCGCCCATGACGCAAGCAGCGCGGCACTGCGCGTACTCAAGGGCGACCCACATGCGCTGCATCCAGTCAGAACCGCACACGGCACGCAGGAGGGGAATCTTTCGGATCGCCTGGAGGAGCGAGTCGTCGCGTCCGGCCATGCCGCCGCCGAGGAGCAGGAGCGATACATAGGATGAGGGCACGTCGGCCATGTGTACCAGGATCTCGTCGGCCAGGTGGTAGATGGCAGGGAGCCGGAGGAGCAGTGAATCTTTAAGCTCTGCCTGCCACTGCGGGACGCTGAAGTAATCGTGCCAGAATTCCACCCCGGCCTCGTAGGCGGCTTCGGCGCCTTCGAATAAAGCCTCGAGTGTGTCGACGAGCTTGGACGCGGCAGCATTGTTGTGCTTTCGATGCTTGTTGGCCTCGCGGATCGAGTCATCCCATACGTGTGACACGGGAACGAAGATGCTGCGCTCTTGGATGCAGGAGAAATGACGGTTGAACACTCGTACATGGACGGTGGATGTTGCTTGTGGTTCACCTGCCTTAGCAATGGTACGGATGGGCGGCTCGTCACCGAAGGGTTTGCCGCAGGCGTGGCAAGCTGTGTCGAGGTGAGAGCTCCAAAAGTATGATAGAATGTTTTCGAAGGCGACTGACATCATCTCGTTCCCAATAGATATGGTGATTCCGGGCCGAATTCGCCGGAAACTACCTTTGGGTGACGCGTCGTTGCCTGACTCGTTGTCGATTTGCGGCTCGTCCTCGTCTTCCAGCTCGTCCTCGTCTTCCAGCTCATCCTGGTCTAGCTCATCTCTTCGTATCAGATCTTCAAGAACGGTCTGCAGGAATGCAATTCCTTCCGCCGCCCCAACGCCCATTGTATAATCCACGAATCGTTGGAGGAGTCCATCAACGACTGCGGCTTCTTCGCCAACAGCAACCTGCCTGACTCTAGTGGCCGCCCTTAGCAGGCGGGCCAGAACAACATCCCGGTCTTGTTCCAGTCCAGCAATTAATACCTCCAACACGAACGGCCTCGTAAGGTTGCCCATGTTAGGAGCCACGGGCGGCGTAGGGTCTCTATATCTGACGGCTCTCAAGTGATTTCGGACGAGGCCCTCCAGGTATTGGGAAGTCTCGTCGTTAACATGGTCGGGTTGGTGGTCTGCATCCATTGCAGAGCAATTTGAGAAAGTTTAAGCTTAGCTTTGATCAGATCTCCTTCTTAGAGCAATGTTGTAGTCGTTTTTGGGAGCGATTTAGGATGAACAGCTATTAAATCAGCCGGGGTGAGACCAATGAGACCCTGATATCCCGCAGTGAAGCGTATATTGTTTGAAGAGGGATAAACCATCAGGTTGATCTCTGAGAGGTTCTACATAGAAATGGTGGGTAGCGAGGCGTCCTTATATACACGTAAAAACAACTGTAATAGAGAGAAACCTGTACCCGGGATGCTAGAAGTAATCTCTATTGGTAACAAAGGTGACTAAGCTAAGACTTAGCTAGCAAGCCTAGTTTTCAGCTGGATCTGACATACACATAAGCTGGTGGGAACCAGCAGTTAAAACTTTTACCAGTTTAAATATTACCCAAAAAGAAAAATACGGTGGTGATTTAAATTATCAAAAATAAAAGCAATAAGTGATACAAGTATTAGAAATTCTCGCTTTCGATGTCTGTATTAAACGCTTTAAGCAGAATTCGAACTCTACGCTTTTTAAAGTTTTTAAAAAGTTAGCCTCCAAATATTAAATTATTAAGCTAGAATTCTTTCCATCAATGTAATATTTAGAGTAGCAGTTTTGAAAAAAAAGTTTTTTAAAACAGAAATAATAGTAAAACGGTGTAAGATTTAATCGAAGTCTTTAAAAAGATTCGATCTTATATTATTAAGTATTATACCTCGATATTATATTATTAAAGTACAAAGATTTATTGAAATCCAACTTACAAGTTTAATATCTTTAAATGATTTAATTCTAGATATAAAAATAAGCCCGATAAAAAGCAATAATAACAGAAATACCAATAAAAAATTAAAGCTATTATATTTATAAAGAATTTAATTTTTTTAACTTTAAAGCAACTTTTTAAAATCTTACTAACTAAACAAGTCTTTGATATAACTATAATTAAATAACTTAAAATCTTATAATATCATTATTTATACGCCGTATCTCCTTTAGAGTATACGGTATTCTTACTATGTATGTATATATTTCGCACGATAAAACCAAGAGAAAGCCCAAGGTAAAAACCCGTACGCTGCGGTTACGCTACGTTTTAAAAGCGCTATCGATACGTTCTTTACCGTCCCGTCGTCAAAACCTTACCCTTTTGATTAACTTGATTATCCCGGTGCGGTACCGTACTGCGGTAAGGAAAAACGATCCTATCGGTTTTCTAAATGCATTACGCTGTTGCCTCGGGTCCTAGTAATTGCTGAAGTGGAGTGGGGTGCAGGAATGGGTACAGCTGCTGATTGCAGCTGCTATTGCCAGCTACTGCAGCTGCTATTGCTAGCCACTGCAGCTACTATTGCAGCCACAGTTTCTAGCTACTTCCATCTGCTTCACCGCTGGGTACCTCAGCAATCAACTCGGCTATGGCAGTAGCTCAGCGATGGTCTATAAATTGCTGCTGACCTGACAACTCTTGTATGCAGTTTTTTATAGCATCAAGGCTCCATAGAGATAGAGAAGAAGCCCATTATTCCTTCTAAGCACTGATTAAGATGTTCTGCGTACAGCAACTTCGATGAGCCCTGTCCCAATTCATTGCTTTTATTGTTTCCGGGGTAGATTAAGGTAGAGTGAAGTAAGAAAAGGTAAAAGGCTTTTGTTTCCGTATAACCTTCGAAATCGCCGCTGCGGCGGTACGGCGTTCCGTTGTTATATGCCCAGGGTGGCCCCGGAAAAGGCCTTTACATTTCCTTACCTTTAATTGTTTCGACGAGAAGTTTAAAGCTTTCTGGCACGTTTTTCGCGGTTCAAGAAGCTTTTCGCCTTAGGAACGTTTAAGAATAAGTGGGTCCTCCAAATATAAAAACTACCGCTGCTGTTGTTAATCTTCTTTCCTTTTCCTTTTTCTTCGGCAACTTAGCGATGCTGTAGGTGTCAGATATAGGGGACATCAGTTGTGTTGTATTAATTGGTTAGATGCGTGCATTCTAGCAACGCGTACTAATTTTTGAAGTAGTTTAGCTACGGAGCATATATCTTCCGATCAGAGGGAGCCTTTTCGTATATGGGGTGCTAGCGTACCCCCTGCTAGCTGACACACCTCCTCAACGCCTCGACGCAGTCACGGCGTTGACCGTCACACTTTATCACTTCTTAGAGCCGTAACGTTCCATTCCACCTCTTCTCCGGCTATTGAGTTCTTTTGATTAGCTAATTCCTTCTTTGAAATTACTCGCAGGTTGTTCTTCCGCCGATCGAGGGCTTCCGTAACATCCATTAATCTTAGCTGCTTTCTGAAATGCCTAAAAGTTTTTCGTAATAGGGCCTTTGTTAATTTATCAACTAATATGTCCCGCTTTCGGATCGTTATAATGCTAGCTAATTAGCTGTTTTCGTAAAGCGCTTTGCGATAGGATTACAAATTTATTTCGATAATGTAGGACCTTATTTAGGTTTAAGAAATATCCCTTTTTTATTCCGGCTTAGCGTCCGGCTATCCGTATCAGTGTCACGGTAGGGCTCAAGTCAGGTGTAACCAGTCTATTCCTATGGGGTAGGGTTAGGACAGAACAGACTTTTTTCCCTTTATAAGGATAGATAGGGGCCTAGGGCCTTTATATGGAGAGAAGGCAGTGAGGGGTTCAAGCAAGGAGGGTGGGTTACGTAAGGTGTGCCAGCCCCAGGCTGCTAGGCCTGCTGTAACAATTATCTCCCCCCTTTTCTGTAATGCCGGCCCGGCATTATGTATGTATGTAATAGGTGGAAATGATATCGTTAAGTGATATGTTTTTGTTGTTATGATTTGGGCTATTTAGGGTGGAGTTTGTTGTATTTATGAGTATGTACGATATTTCCAGGTAACCGCTTTATTTCGCGTTTGTTTTTACTTATAATTCATTTAGTTCCGTGCATATATATATAAATATTGCTTAATTCTTTTAACCTTTTAATTTTTTTTCCTTTTACAAATTTAACATTATTTTTTCCTGCGTTTATTAAAACATTTTATATTTGCTTACTTTTCGGATTTCAGTTATATGTTTTTTATTTTTGTTTTTTCGTTTCTGAATTAATTATTATACTTTTTCGAAATTAAAGTAAAAAGATACGTAACTGCCGTTATAGTTTGCGTTTTTATGGCGCAGTTTTTATTTTTGCTATTTACGTATATTGCCTTTGTGTTGGTAAGGTCGAAAATGTTTTCGTTTTTACCGAAGTTTCTTTCTGAAGGTTTTTTATACGTTTAAATTCCCGAACTTCTTTGCTTATACTGGCTGTTTTAATAATTATAATATATGCGAGCCTGTAAGTTGATTCGTTTTTTATTTGCGTTATTTTTACTGACGTATCGGTTATTTTTAAAAGTATTTTGCCGTTATAATTTTCGATATAATCCGTTTTTAAGTGTTTATCGAATGGTTGACCGAAATGTTTGATTAATAGGGCGAAAACGACGATAGTAATTTTGTTTAGGATGTAAGTTTTGATTAACGTATCTTTTTTACTATTACTTAGTAGCGTTTCGTTTAGGCCTTTTTCCGAGTACTTTTTATTTACCGGGTAAAGTTTGGTTTGACCGGTAAGGTCGGTATTATTGCGGTAAGCCGCTTTATTTTCCTTATCGTTCCGGGCGTAATTTATTGATGTTTTATCGGTTTTAGATACTTCGTTGTAAATATTAGTTAATAGTTGTTAGTTGCCGTACCTTATTTCCTTTCGTTATTCGGTTTCCGCGTTTTTAGCTGTAAGTATTTCCGATATTTTAGCGATTTTGTTCCGTAATTAATACGATTAGCCTGCTGTTAAGAAGGAGGTTTACCGTTCCTAGACGTTTTTGCGTTTGTTGCCTAAGTATTGTGGTTTTGGTGCTTGGCTTACGGCCTGCATGGCCTTTGTCCAAGAGATAAAGGAAACTTTCCGCCATAGCGATAATGATTTTAATTTCGGTTCGGAGGATAAGGATGATAATAATTGGGATGACGAGCTGGCTCGTTTCGTTATGGATATGCGAAACTTTTTGGTTTAATTCGATAAGGTTTTAAGGTAGCTTCCAGCTTTTTAAAGAATTAGGTTCGCTTTTTAGTATTACAATTAAAGATGTATAATTCGTATTATTTTTTTATGGTAATTTTATAGGTTTTCTGGGACGGTATTATTAACGTTTCGGTATTTTTTTAGTAATAAAAATATTTAACGTCCCAAACAAGCGAGCTGGCCACACAAGCGAACTGGCCGGATTTTGGCACCTTGCCACAACACACTCAAATTGCTCAACCACAACACTTCAAATTAAGTTTAATCAATCGTATTCTCTTTCGCTAATCGTATCTACAGCTTCTAAACAAATGCACGCATTATATCAAGGCTTATTGCGGACGCCATATTGCCATTCCTTCCTGCCAACCCGCCCGCAACCGACCAACTTCAGCAGCTGTTAACAGCAATTCTTTGCTACAACCTTTCTGCTAGCTAAAAGAACTTATTTATCCTATCTAGCAAGTATTCCTCTTTTTGGGAAACGTTTATTTTAATCGTATAATTGCGTAGGTCTCGAGTTATTACAAAATCAAGTCCGACACGCCCTGCCATACGTCCCGCAAAACGCCCCGCACGGACCCCCCAACACGCCCTCCAACGCGCTTCCAACAAATCTTATAACACGTTTTCCGCCGTATATCTTCAGCGTATTAAAGCCGGACAAAAAATGCTCGCGTATTTGGGTTAAGGATTCGGTCGAGAATAGTTATCTAATCGGTTGGTTTTGGGTCGTACGAAATGGGGGTAATATTAGCTTCAATGCATTAAAAGGTAGTCGGTCGCATATAGGTTAGATGGAAGGAATGGCAACATGGCGTCCGCAACAAGCCTTGATACAATGTGCACACTCGGAAAGAAGCTGGAAACACAGTTAGCAAACAAGTATTCGATTGATTTGGCTTGATTTGATGTATTGTGGTTGAGTAATTTGAATATGTTGTTGCGGAGCCCCAAAATCTGGCCAGCTCGCTTGTGTGGCCAGCTCGCTTGTGTAGGACGTTATATATAGTTATTACTTAATTAATTTATTTTATGGTTTCTAGTTAACGAAATAACTTATTTTTTCGTTATTTTTTCGTCGATAATACCTGGTAAAAACTTTTTATATTTTTGCTGTTAACTTATTTATTTTATTTCGTATTATAATTATTTTTAGAAAGAATGTTAATTTACGATATTTTAACTTTTTATTCGGTATCTTTTTTTAATTTGGGTATTATTAATAAATAATTAATTTTAACTGTTTAAAGTTTTAATAATTAAATTAGAAAAATAAAATGTAAACGGTTATATTGTTAAGAAAGGGCTAAACGATATACTTAAAACCCGATTTTGTTAATAATGCAGAATAGTTTAATATATTTAAAAGTTAATTTGCGGTATTTAATTTTTAAATTTTTTTAACAGTTTTATTATTTGTTCTATTTTAAAGGTAAAAGATTTATGCTTATTGTTATAATATTTTTTATACGTTTCGGTCGTTTTTCGTTATTATTTCCTTAACGTGCCAGACAAGCTCCCGAGCCGGACAAGCTCGCGAGCCAATTTTTGGCACCTCGCAACAACCAACCCAAATAACTCAACCACAACATATTAAATTAATTCTAATTAATCGTATTCTCTTTCGCAGACCGTATTTATAGCTTCTGGACAAATGTACGCATTATATGAAAGCTTATTGTAAACGCTATATTACTATCTTTTCCTGCTAACCTGCTCGCATCCGCCCAACTTCAGCAGCTGTTAGCAACAATTCTTTGCCACAACCTTTCTGCTGGCCAAAAAAACTTATTCATCCTATATAGCAAGCATTCATCTTTCTGGGAAACGCTTGTTCTAATCGTATAATTACGTAGGTTTCGAGTTATTGCGAAATCAAGCCCGATACGCGTTGCCATACGCCCTGCCACACGCCCCGCGAGACGCTCCGCACGGACCCCCTATGCCCCCTAACGCGTTTCCAACGTGCTCCTAACGCATCTTATAACACGTTTTCCGACGTATATCTTTAACGTATTAAAGCCGGACAAGAAATATTCGCGTATTTGGGTTAAGGATTCGGTCGAGAATAGTTATCTAGTCGGTCGGCTTTGGGTCGTGCGAAATGGGGGCAATATTGGCTTGGACGCGTTAAAAGGTAGTCGGTTGCGGGCAGGTTGGGAGAAAGTAATGGCAACATCGCGTCCGCAATAAGCCTTGATATAATGTGCATATTTGAAAGGAGGCCGGGGAAACAGTTAGCAAAGAAGTATTCGATTGATTAGGATTGATTTGATGTGTTGTGGTTGAGTTATTTGGGTTAGTTGTTGCGAGGTGCCAAAAATTGGCTCGCGAGCTTGTCCGGCTCGCGAGCTTGTCTGGCACGTTAATCTTTTCCGGATTTCTTTTAATTTTTGAATTTTGGCATGTATTATAGGAACCTTTATTAAGGTACTTTAATTTTCGAAAGAAGTTCTAAATTTAGGTTTATATTTATATAAAGCTTTAAAAAAAGCTTTTTTAGTAATATTATTAACTGTAAAATTAATTATAAAGAAAGTTTAAGTAATAATTTGGGCCAAGTTAGTTATTAGTCTCCGATAAAGTAGCGGAGGTAATATTCGAATATTTGGTTTATTCTTTCCGTTTGCTTATCGGTTTAAGGGTAAAAAGTAGTCGAAAGTTTTTGTTTAACTTTAGTATAATAGCAGAATTTTTTCTAAAAATGTATTAATAAATCTTAAGCTTTTTTTAAAAATAATTCTTATAAAGGCTTTATGATAATATTTAATTTTTTAATAAAAGAATTTGGTAAGTTTAATATTAATAATAGTAATAACGATTACGAAAAGAAATATTATTTTTGTAAATTAATTTATTATTATTAGGATAATACTAACTTTACGGCTTTATTATTAAATTAAAAGTAATTTAGTAATAAAATTTATAGTTAATTTTTTTATAAGTGATAAAGGTATAGGTAACGTTTGTAATTTGCTATAGGGCCAGTAGTATTTCGCTTTGTTTCCGAAGTAAATAATATAGCTTTTAACGTAATTTCGTACGTTCTTTTTTAAGTCCGGCTAAAAATATAGTTGTTTAATTCGTTGCTGGGTTTTTCTTATACCGAAATAGCCAGTAAAAGGATTATTATGGTACATTTTTAAAATTTGGTAATATACGGCCTTTTCGTTTAGGATGTATAATCGATTTTTGTATTTGATTAATCTTTTAGTGCCGATATTTTATTATGGATTTATGAGTATATCGTTTGCAAATTCTTTTTAAATCTGCTTATATTCGGGGTTATGTTTTAAATAGTACGAATAAGGTTAAAGAATATTTCTGGCACTAGCGATTAAGCTAGGTTTTATAACGTTTCCGTAATTTCCAATTTAGTTAAGCCTTAACTTGCTATTTACGCCCGTTTACGCGTAATTGTTTAAGTTAAAACTTTACGCTTTTCGGGCGTTTTTTTTTTCTTTTTCTTTTTTTTTGAAAATAACGTTAGTTAATATTTCCGGCTCAGCATATGCTAGAGATAACTTAGAATTTACCGTTAGCTTTTTTTTAAATGTAGGTAGTAATATTAAGTTATCCGCTTTTTTTATTTATTAAGGCGTTTCGAAGTTGGATTAACTAGGTTTCGTTTTTTTGATTAATATTTGATTATAAAATCGAAAGGTGCAAGGAATATATATTACCGGGCTTGTTTGTTATTCAGTTTCGGAATATTTATAAAGTTCCGCAGGTTTAAATAGTTTGATTTAACCTTTACGGTATATTTATTGCTTTATAGATAATATCATTAATATCGGAAAGGTTTTACGATAGCTATTATTTGTTAATCGGGCGTCCCGTAATTTAGCTTTATATCGTCGAACTTTCGCAACTAAAACGTAATTAGGTGCTACTTTTCTTAATTATTTTTTTGTAATAAAGTTTTAAATACAGCATATTTTAAGGCGTCGGGTTTTACTAATATTTGCTTTTTAAGGTCGAAATGTATTAAGAAAGGTGCTTTATTAAATGCAGCTATAAGCTTTTTAAAAGCTTTTTTCGCTAGCTTATTTAAGAAGCTTTGCTTTACTGTTCTTTTTGGTATAAGCTTTTTTAAATAAAGAATTAAAAAAAACTGCAATTTGTAAAAACTTTTTAATAAAACGCCGGTAAAAGTTGCAGAACTTAATAAATTATTATATAGTATAAATAGATTCGGATTTTAGTTATTTTTGAATAGTTTTTACTTTAACCAGATTTATAAAGATTCCGTTTTCTAAGATTACGTATTTAAGGAATTTAACAGAAAGTTAATAAAACTGGTACTTAAAAAGTTTTATATAAAGGTCGGCATTTTATAGTTTCCCGATTATTTTTTCATAAGTATTTCGTATAAAATTTCTTGTTTGCCGAAAAGATTAATATATTATTAAGGTAAACGATGCAAAAATAATTAAAAATGTTTTAAAGAAAACCTGGTAAATATAAGTTTGAAAAGTGGTAAGGGTATTAATTAATACTATAGATAAGATAAAAATTTTATAATGTCTATAACGTATACGGAACGCGGTTTTTTATTCGTTACTTTCCTTAATGCAAATTCGGTAATAAGTATTTTTAAAATCGATTTTGGAAAAGATTTTAGCTTTTGCGATACGGTTAAGTAGTTCCGAAATAAACGGAAAGGTGTAACGATTTTTGACCGTTACTTTATTGAATTTACGGTAGTTTATATATAAACGTAATCCTTTATTTTTCTTGGGTACGAAAAAAGTAAAAGCTTTAATAAAATTAGTCAATTTTTTAATTTTACCGCAAGTTTTTATTTGTTCGATATAAGCTTTTAACCTTTTAGTTCGTTATAAGCTAAGGGATATATAAAAAAGTAAAGGGGTTTAATGCTAGGTAAAAGATTAATTGCATAATCCTTTTTTTTTTTTTCGATTAAGTAAAATGTTTGCATTGTTAATATTGAAAAAGTTTGCATAATTTCGAATACTTTTAGAAACGTTTTCGATATTTGTAAACTTCGAAGCCGAAATGTCGTCGGACTTATCTTTAACATATATTAATTTTGGTAGGGAAATAATAGCGTAAGAAGTTGTCTGGTTTTGGTAGGCTTTTACGAAAGCTTTTAGTAAAAGTAATTCGAAAGATAAAGCATAAAAACCGTAGTACTATTAATTTAAAGCCGAATTAAAAATAGTATATTAACTTATTAATATTGCTTGTAATAATAAAATAAGACTTTCATTTTTTTGGGGGGGTTTCGATTAATAATAATATAAAGGCGCTTAATTTAACGGGTAGTTTTTTTTTCGTTTCGAAAAATAAGTTTAATTTAATAAATTCCGTACGTAAGGATAAATATATTTTTAAGTATATTTAAGTTTAGAGTTCGATAAAGGGTTTGTATTAATTTGTACTTTAAAACAAAATTGTAATTAATCAAATCGACAGCAGCGTAGGAATCTAAATTAGCATTAATATATATAAGATATTTTTTTAAAGAAATTTTTATACATAAAGTATAAAAGGTACGCGAAATAGAAACGAAAGGATAAAGATTAGGCCTAAGTTTAATTGTTGTATTTAAGCTCTTAGCCCGTTTCTTTGCTTTATTCTTTTAAAGTAATAGCGTCGAATATAACTTATTTTTCCATATTTAAAATAAGCATTATTATTAAAGTTAAAAATATATTTTAGCTATAAAGTAAAGGGTTAAGCTTTTAGTTTTAGGGTTTTATCGTTAGCAGTATAATTATAAGGCCGGTTAAAATTCGAATTCCTTCGACCTTTTTAAAATTTTCGTTCCCTTTAATTATTACGGCTTTTTCGATTAAAAAAAGGATTTTGTTAAGGTTTTATATTAGTTTTATTATTAAAACAATTTCGCTTAATATCTGGATTTTTATTATTATTTTTTCGTTAGCGCTTTTTATTAATTGTTATATTGCGATCCCTCTTTTTAACGTTTGTTAAAAAGTCTTATCGTCGAGCCGCTAGGTCCATTATGTTATTTCGTTTTTAAAGTAAGTAATTTACATATTTTACGACGTTTTGTTTAAAGGCTAAAAATAACTTAACGTAATAAAATTTCGTCCGGTTCTTTCTTAACTTCTAAATAGTTTGCTGGCTTTTTAATAATGTAAGGTAATAATTGAATTTTCGGAAATTTTGACCCGGTTATTGGCGGGCTTTTTTAAGTTATTTGCTAACTTAATTTTTATGTTTCCCGATAATTAAATATATAACTTCGTTTATATCTTAAACTTTTTCTAATTTTTATTAAACGTATACGTTTTTTAATAATTTCAAACTTAATTCGTATGCTAAAAAGTTGCTTATAATCCTGTTCCGTTTTATTTCGTATAAACAAGATTTTGGCTTTTTCTTTCTGAACTTATATAACGAATATTCGAAAATTGCTTTATATTTTTCGATTTAGGATTTTTATTTAACGTAATAAAACTGAAAGAATAATTTATCGTGCTTAAATTAAATATATTTTTTTAAATTTATATTCAATTCCGACTTTGAATCGTTTAACGTTTGTCCGTAGCTTAAAGTAAATATATTCCCGTTATTTTTTAAACTAAATAGATTGCTCGAATTATAATATAAGAGGTTATCCTTTTAACAAATG
This sequence comes from Monosporascus sp. mg162, assembly GCA_004155945.1. NCBI lineage: Eukaryota > Fungi > Ascomycota > Sordariomycetes > Xylariales > Monosporascus > Monosporascus sp. mg162. Next base: position 18,442 of record QJNY01000185.1, read on the forward strand.
AGTCGTCGATTTTTCTTTGAAGCTTTTAATAAGCGGGCCATTTCCTTCGCTAACGCGGCTAGTTTAGAGCGCTTACGTCGATATTGTTTCATCTTTTTATTATAGGGTTTTTTTTTGCTTTTGCGTCCGATTGCTAGATGTCGTAGGGTTTGATTATTTAAAGGTATATGCTAAGCTTTTAAGTGAGAGCCCGTAAACGTATCAGCAGAGTTTCGTTGATGTTCTCGGCTGCTTTCGCCAAGGTTTGTATAATGGCTTTCCGAAAAGCCTTGGGTAAAAGATTTGGCCATTATTTTGTTGAAAGGTATAATTATAGAGATATCAATAAAAATATCAAGTTGTATAATAACTATAATCAGGGTTACAGGTAACTTCAGGGTAAAAATATTTGAATTATTACAGTAGAGCTTAAGTCAGGTATAACCAGTCTATTCCTATGGGGTAGGGTTAGGATAAAACAGACTCTTGTCCCTTTATAAGGATAGATAGGGGCCTAGGGCTCTTATATAGAGAGAAGGCAGTAAGGAGTTCAAGCAAGGAGGGTGGGTTACGTAAGATGTGCCAGCCCCAGGCTGCTAGGCCTGCTGTGACAATCAGCTTTATAAGTATCCAGGTTTTTGGTTTATAATTTTCGAATTTGATCGTAAAACTGTCGGAAAGCCTTCGGCTAAAATGCCATTTCGTTTTTAGCTAGGTTTTTTGCTAAAGGACGTAAAACGTATTAGTTATAAATAGTAGCCTTAATACTAATTTTGCTCTTCTTACAATTTTCGAAATCCGATCGTAATACGGTCGTAGTTTACGGCTATTATCGTTTAGCTGTTAATCTTATTACCGCTGCAATTTGCGTTTATATTACTATATGTAAACAGTAAATTTGGTATATATATAATTTTTTACCTTTCTTTTTTCTTTAAAAGCTTTCTACGATCGTATAACGAAGGTTTTCCTCTTTTTTTACGCGGATAGTGGCTACTTAAGCTTTCGCCACTTGGAATCTGTTTGGAAATTTTGCGGCAATCTAATTTTGGGCCGTTTTTATAAGGCTTTTTACCCTTTGGTAATTTTCCGAATTGCGTTATATACTTGTGATTATTTTCCGTGCGCTTTCCGGTATATCGTCCGTAAGTTGAAGCTCTTTAGACAGCATAAGAATTATATTTCCGTACTTAATTTCCCCGGATATATAATTTAGACGTTAAAAAAATCCATCCCCCGGGTTAGCGGTACTCGGTTAATATTAGATTTCGAAATCGAACTATAAAAGGCGGTAACCCTATTAAATTAATTTTCTCTTTAGGTTATACGCTACTGCTTTTACGACGTCCTTTAGCGCTATATAATCAGTAAATACTAAAAACCCTTTTTCCGTTTTTCAAGGTATTGGCACTAATATTGTAATTTTTCCACGATCGTTAGCAACTCCTGTTACCTTGCAGCTTATCGTTCTTTTATTGGGGTAAACTTTCGCGACCAGTATACGACTGGGCGCAATTACTTTTTATATTTCTTTAAAAGTATTCTCGATATAGCTTTTATTGAAACGTCCGTTTCGACCCTGGTATTTTTAGCGTTATCTTAACATCGGAATATAGTTGTAGACTAAAAAGTGTCCTTTAAGGTTCGGAATGTCTTTTATACCTTTTCGGGCTTATAAGATTTTACCTTTTTATTTTATATTATTTTTAAGGATTTTTTAATAAATTCTGTAATGTACAAGTAATATACAATAAACTTCTGAAAAAAGTTTGCGAACCTTAGGAAAACCTAGATATCTCGGATTAATTCCGGTTTTGGTTATACTTTAATAGCGTCGACCCGTCGGCGGTCCATCTCTAAACCTTCGATACTAACTACGAATTTTAAGAATTTTATTTCTTTTTAAAATAAAATTCGTATTTAAGCGCTTTTACGAATAGCTAATACTATAATAACTATTCGTAAACCAGTTAAAAATATTTTGCATACTGTTTTTCGTTATCCGAATATATAATAATATCGTCCAAATATACTATATATATATATAGTCTATTAGCTTAGTTAATATTTTATATATATAGCTTTAAAACGTGGTTGACGTATTGGTAAGGCCAAAGGCATAACCGTATATTCGAATTAACTATAGCACGTTCGAAAGGCGGTTTTTTACTTATTGCCCTTTCTAATCCGAATGTAGTAATACGTATCCTTAAGGTCGATTTTCGAAAATACCTTAGCAGCTTTTAAACGGTGCATAACCTTTAAGATTAGGGGTAAAGAATATCTGTTTTTTATCGTAACCCGGTTTAATTTTTGTAATCGACATACAGTCGGAAACTGCAATTTTTTTTTTTTTTTTTTTTTTTGGTACAAACAGTATTATTACTTTTGCGTCCACTTTTAAATAACGTATCCTCTACTTTTAAGTTTTTCTGTATATACTTTTCGAACGTTTTTCGTTATACCTCTGAAAGAAAATAAATAGGCTTAAATAAGGGCGATTTACTAAGGATTAAGTTTATTAAGTGCTTTACTTTGAACAACTAAAAATCTTTTTCGCAGCTTTTTCGAAATATATTCGCCAAAAATCCTTTAAACAAGTTGAAAGTTCAGTTATTTCTTAATATAACTATTCCCCAAATTCCGGAATATCTAGCTCGTTAAATAATTTTATCAAATTAATAATATAAGTCTGCTTACCGAAAATCGCTAAGTTTGAAATTTTCTATCTATCGACCTTTTATAAAATCTATATATCTATTAGTACGTAGCCGTATTTAGTAAAATTCCTAATTTACTTATTCCGAGCCGAAACAATAAGAAATCGGGCGCCTTTCAGTTACGACGTATCGCGAAATATATTTGCCTAAATTTTCGCTCGTTTCTATTACTGTTTATTATATTAACAGGGATTTTGTAAACCCCATAACACTTAATATATTTGCTGTTAACGCCGATAAAGCCCGGAATGTTTACGGCAACAAGTCGAAGCTTAAGCTTTTTTGCTAGCTTTTTGTTTACTGTATTAACCTGCATCCCAGTATTTATATCCATTTACATTATTATATTTTCCGTAGTTACCTCTTTTAATAAATATCTTTCCTTTAAAAGGCGGTTTTATTCCAACCATTCTGCAGATTTCTGCCGAAATAAATTAAACGTATATACGTATTTCGGCTTCTTTTTTAGAGTTATATTTAAGAAGTAATTCGATCTATCGTTATTATATACCGTAACGCTTTATACCGCTTTTAGAAACTACTTTTTATGCAGTTAGGACGGTAAAGTCTTAATATCTCTTTTGGATTTGCAGTCGACGGTCCTATAACCTAGCTTTCTATAATTAAAGCATTTTAAAGAACTCTTATAAGAGTTAAAAAGGTTAAACCGCGCGGACTTGCTTCGGTCGAAATTGAATCGGCGGTTGTCCGAATTCCGAATATAAAAACGATTTCGTTCCTTATTATTCCTTCGTAATATCTTTAATCAGTCTTTTCTTTTAAAGGCCTTTTCTTAAAAGGCTTTAAAATAAAATTATTTATCCTTATTAACACTTTTAGCAAAAGACGATCTATTTTTGTTCGCCTTTTTTTAATCATCTTAATAACGTTCCGCTTTATTTGCCATATCATTAACTCGGTTTAATTTAACGTCTTTGCGTAATAAGATATTTCGTAACTCTGGTAATAGTTTATAAAAGTAATTAAATACGAAGCGTTTGATATCCCGCTTATTATCCGGGCTTAAAATATTTGTGACCTTTATCTTATAAACTAAAAGTTGTTATTCGGCGTGAAAGTCCAGCAATAATTAATCGCCTTACTATTATAGCTTTATAAACTACTTCCGATATTTTCGATCGAAAAACTTAAAGTTTAAATAATTCTTTTTAATAAAAGTCCATAAGTTTTCCATTTTTAGTTTTTTCGCGTAATCGAAATAATGAAATATAACACGGTAAATCGTCAAGCGTTTATAATAAGAACGTTTATATAGCCTATAACCCATTAAATATAAATAATTACATTTCGTTTTAGCCGTTCGGCGTATGCCTCCGTTACGATTTTTATCCAGGTTTTTTTTCTTTTTGATCGACGTACGTTCAGTAAACTTCGGACAATTATAATGCGGTACCCGTTTATTGCCTTTAGGCTTTTGCGTCGACGTAACGAATAACTTATAAAACTTTACTTTTTCGGCTTGTATAATCGCTTGTTATCCAGCTGTCTGCCCGAAGAATTTCGAATATTGCTTATTTTGCTAGCGGATAATGTCTAAAATCTGTTCGTTATTAAAGGGTCTAAGTTTTCCTTATTCCGAGCTTTAAAGCGTTATTATTATATTACGTCCGTTATCCGACCGTTCGATTAACGGTTATCGGAATACATTCCAATTACGTTTAGAAGATAATCTCTGCTTTTAAAAGACGTAATTTCTTTTGTTGGGACTTTATAACAGGTTTTCTTGTATGCATTTATATCGTAACCGATCGTTCGTCGATCGAATTCAGATTTATATTTTTTCCTGCAGGTAAGTTAGATTCGTTTTATAATTTGCGTATTTTGCTTCTGGTACCTTTTACGTTATTTTTTATACTAAAAATAGAAGAATTATAAAATAAGGGATAATTATATACTGAGTAAGGTGATCGCTAACCAGTCGTAAAGCAACTTCCAAGAAGTGAGTATATTAGGTTACTTTTATTTGGCGTTTTCTAGTGCTGCCAGACGGTTATTTATACTAGCATGTAGGTCGCTGGCTGGTTGGCTACTAGCCGCAGACCTATCGGGGCTATGTTCTCATAATTATACTTATATTGCCAAAGAATAAATTATTTTTTTTCGCCAGCTTTTACGACGCGCTTGAAGTTGCTATAACGTCGGATACTATCCAATCCAGATTTGCGAAACATGGCCGTGTTTTATTCGATTTTAATAATGTTTTTTCCGAATTAGAAGTTCTTTTGATCGTGCTTCCGCCGACTGTTTCTTTGCTTACTTCTGCTAGTTCTATTTCCCTGCTAACAATAACCCTTAAAATTATCCGCGAAATAAGAAAATAAGAACATTACTTATAAAAAAAGAGATTAAAATTTATTAAGATAATTCGTTCACTAAAATTGTCAAATCGGCTGGTTTTTTTAACAAAAATTAGCTTGTTACTTTATACGAATTACATGTTACGCAAACGTCGGAGAATTAAAAAAAAAACCATTTGTTATATAAAAGCGATAAACGTTTTTGGTCGAAAAAGAAAAAGGTAGTGAAAAAATGCAGCTAAAAGCGGCTGGAAGCAATCGTCGTAACAGAGTTAAGACTAAGGAATAGAAGTATGGCGTTTACGGCAAGCCCGGACATAATGCGCGTACTTGTAACGAAGTTGTAGATACGTTTGGCGAAGAAAAATCCGATTAATTTTAATTAATGCGATATATTATTGCTAAGTTATTTGAATTTGTTATTGCGGAGTGCTAAAAAGTGTCCTGTTTAATTGTGCGTCCAGTTTATACGTATAGAACGTTAACTTAATATTAAAACATAAATAAGTAAGAATTAAAAAAGAATAAAATTGAAAAACTTTTATAGAAGACAGCAATAAGTTATAGAATTACTACGAAAGCGTCGGCGAAATTTCAGATAGTTTTAAAAGCAATCTATATAATCTATATAATAAAATTATTAAAGTATAAACAACAAATAATACGAAACGAGCTTATAATTATAAAATGTTAACTGTACATATTAAAGTATATATTATTTAAAAATGCATAACTTTTTACATTAATCTTTAAAAGTTCCTAGATAAAATAGTGGATAACGTAACCTCCTTATATACATAAAAACAACTGTAACAGAAAGAGAGCTGTATTTGGGATACCAAAAGAAATCTCCACTAGTAGCAAAGCTAACTAAGCCGAGGCTTAGCTAACAGACCTAGTTTTTCAGCTAGGCCTGACAAAACCAGGATGGTGGAATCTGAGTCGCAAATTCTTCTAAGGGCTCGAGGTCAGTGCCCTACGGTTAGCCCGGGACGACCCCCTTTGTCGGGGCGCTTCTGATTGGGCAGCTGTATGAAGCGGGGATTGCGCAAGGATATGGCGGCTTGGACCAACATGGCGGCTTGGACGAACGTGCAGGCAGGGGCAGCACGAATCGCAGCCGACGCCCCTGCCGATGGCCGCACTCCGTCAGACACTACTGGCCTGAGGAGTCCCCTATCATCCCAACCATGTTCTTACTGTGTTCCTGGACAGTGGAGCAGGGCCGCAAAGCAACCGTCATCCCCCAATGAAACACCCAGGACCAGACGAGCAGCGGGGGCTCTTCGCCAGAAATTCATCCACTTGATCGACACGAGTGTAATGTGCAGCCTCGGAAGCCAGCACAATGACTCGAGGTCCTGCGATGCCCTGCGGTCGTTTGCTTGGAGGTTGCGAGGATCTTGCTGAGCTGGCAACTGGAGTGGTAGCGTCAGCCACGCACTGTATCGGAGCCTCATTTGATCCCCCACTAAGAAAACCTACCAACACTTTACCCCAGGCCTCCCTGGTTCGTCCTTTATTTTCGTCGAAGCCACTCAAGCACCACTCTACAACGCTAAAAATTAACCAATTAAATCCCCAAATACCCGTAACGAGCCAGCAACGCCTAAGGTTATATTATGTGAAAAGGGGGTTTATATTACATACTTTTCTTTTTTATAACAAGATTCGTAATAATATCCAAATTATTAACGTATTACATAAGTCAGCAAGGCCACACAAGTAAGCTGGACACACGAGTGAGCTGGATATAGGATGGAAATTGCAGCCAATATGGTTAAAGTAATGTTTGGGAAATGGGCGACCGCAACGCCCTTATGGCTGCGACACACAACCATCGGTCGCATCATCGTGCACCGGGTTTCCTAAGCATAACCTGTAGGGGGAGAGCCCGTATATCAAGCTTTTCGGCTGTACGGGTTGGGTTGTTGCGTCGCAGCCATGAGAAGGTTGGGGTCAATTGAGAGTGTGATCGACAACTTCTTAATGGCCTAATGGCTATTGACTATGTGTACATCAGTACACATAATAAAACTGGGAGACTGACAATGTATCATTCGTATCAACTCCAGGGCTTAGGGCCTGATCGACAACGGGCTTCGGGGCACAAATTAGTGGCTTAATGGCTTATTGGCACCACATTCTGGGTACGAAATACTTCGCCAAGATGCTAAATACCAAATCTAGCCCATTTTAGCTGTAGTTTTCGTAAAGGGTGTCGATCACAAGTCATGCACACCCAACGCAATGTATCTTTTCGCCCGGAGTTATCGGAGTCCCTAGAATGGCTAAGGTGATGTCCGGGACACTTCAGACTCTGATTCTTGTGGCTCGTGCCAACCCTGTCAATCAGCAGGACGGAAGTGGAGCTGCTGATTGCTGAAGTTCCCACTCTATTGAGTTTCGCTTCAGTCGGCTGATACGACCGAACGGGTTTCGGCCCAAGTTAGCCCTATTGCTTCTTGAAGTAGCTGAATCGTTACCGTTTTTCGATGATAGGTATAGTTTCTTCGGCCTGAATACTGATATATTCGAAAAGGAATCGAGGGAGGAATCGAAAAGGTGTTAATTCGGAAGGCAGCAACTTATTCGAAAGACGAAGGATATCAGACAACACTTATAAAGTAGCCTAGTTTCCCATACAAAATCAACAGTTAGCGCCAGGGCCTTCCAGAATTCGAAGTCATCGCGAAAAGATCCATACCTCGCACCAGTATGGTGGTTGTTCCAGCAACGCAACCTCGCTCGAAGAGCCCCCGGGGCTGCCTTCGCCGACGGCGGCCCGTTTTCCGTATCACCACCATGATTATCGATCGCGAAGAGCGTTCAGTACCATCATAAGATTGCAAAGCGACAGTTACGGAGGTGCTAATCTATAGCGTCATCAAAATATACAGCAAAAAGGGCGGCTTAGAGGTTAGCAACAAGCTCTTAAAGGCTAGCAACAGGCTCTTAGGGGCTAGCAACAGGCTTTTAGGGGCTAGGAACAGGCTTTTAGGGGCTAGCAACAGGCGTTTAAGGCTAGCAATAAGCTTTTAGGAGCTATTAACAGGCTTTAAAGCAGTCTTAGCGCTATTAATCAGCTATTTCAACTGCTCGAAATTGCTGAAAGAGTTTCAGCATGATGAATGAAGATGATTGGTCGAGACCTGCCAAGAAGAACCAGCCATTTTCAGCTAAAAAAAGTGGAGATGGCTGGTTCTGAATGACCCGAACGGTTTGCTGATTCTGATTCTGAATCCCTACAAGTATGTGTTTCTGAAGTGTCCCGAACACGCCCTAAGCCATTCTAGGGACTCCGATAACTCCGGGCGAAAAGATACATTGTTTTGGGTGTGAAGGACATATTCGCGACAACTATTACGAGAACTACACCTTAAATGGGCTAGATTCGGTATTTAGCGTCTTGGCTAAGTCTTTTCTGCCAAGTGGAGGTGGTCAATAGGCCATTAGGCCACTAATTTGTACCCCGAAGAGCGTTGTCGATCACACTCTGAGTCCGGAACGCCCTCCCTGGCTGCGACGGAACAACCACAACCCGTACGGGCAAAAAAATAGATGTACGGGCTTCTCCCATACTAAGTTACACTTGGACGGCCCATGCCGAAATAATACACGCGGTGGTTGCGTTGTCGCAGCCATGAGGGCCTTCCGGATGGAAGGTCTACCTAGAACGGAAATTTTGACTTATTTCTTTAATATCTCCACCAGACCAGTCCTCACCGAGAAGTTGTATATATGGTTTAAAAGGTCTTTTAGCACCCTACATGAATATTTTTCTATTATTTATAGTAAACTATTATTATCATTTTATATACAAGTTTCTAGCATATGTTTTTCAAAATGTGTATAGAAATCCGGAGAACGGAGCTAAAAAAATAAAAATAAAAATAAAAATAATAAAAAAAATTTTAAAAAAAAATTTAAATAAATAAATAAAGTTATAACTTGTTATCAGGCCCTCCCTTTGAGATTTGTATGTTTTTGTGAGTACTTTTTCAATTAGGTCAGTACGGTACCTGAAGCTACGGGGTTGTTCAAAGCCTTCGCTGCAGCTGCGCCTGCGGCGCAGCTCCAACCTCAAAAGGAGGCCTGATTTTAATGAGGTAAGTACTATGGTGTTATGGGTAAGTTCAAAAGCAGTATTGGGTATTCTAGCTAGGAGACAGACTTAGTAATAACCTACCTTGGATTAGAGGTTGCAAAAAGCATGCGATTAAGCCATGCAAAGACTACACCTAATTGGGTAGCGTAGCTCCTAGCGTGACTCACTGCTACCTGACAGTGCTTTGAAACTTGCCCTATACCCTAGTAATTGATTAGATTAGAAAGAACGCTCCACAGTACTTATGGATATAGAAGGGTCGCTCCCATATATCTAGCCACAGGTGTATGGGCGTCCCAACTTCATCATTTACCAGCCACCTCATTCTCCAACATACTCTGCCGCACACCTTCATCATGGCGCCCCGTACAAGAGAAGAACTCGTCTCGCTAGCAATCATGCATCCAGCCCTGGCTGCCGCACTGGAAAAGGGGCCACCGATCAGGCCGCCGAAGCCATCCGATCCGTACTACGGCCGGACGGATCACGCTGCCCTCCGGGAGCACAGGGCCGCTATCCTGAAAGAAAAATGGGCACTCCGCTACCTGCCCGGACCCATCGCTGAAGTTACCGAGGAGGATCGGAAGATTCCTGTTCGTGGCGGGTCAGAGATCACAATCAGGGTCTATAAGCCCGTAACCAAGAAGGAGGGCGGGAGTCCTTTGATTGTCATGTTTCACGAGGGTGGCTGGGGCATGGGAGACTTGAGCGACGAGGAGGTGAACTGTCGACTGTTCTCTCGGGAGCTGGGGGCTGTGTGTGTCAACGTGGAATATAGGCTCGCACCGGAGCACCCTTTCCCAACTTGGATCAACGACGCTTGGGATGCACTTCAATGGTGCGCTCAGCACGCCTCAGAGCTCGGCGCGGACCCTTCGCGGGGATTTGTAGTCGGGGGAGGATCGGCGGGTGGGAACATAACGGCGGTGCTCACACACATCGCACGCGATAAACAATTCTCGCCTCCTCTAACGGGCCAGTATCTTGGGGTCCCCGCCATTATGTGTTTCCTGCCACCTTCTCATATTCCCGCTCAATATCGATCTGAGTATCTTTCGCATCCTCTTGTAACCCCCTGTCATGATCCCATCCTTAAAGTGACTTTAGGGCCTTCGAGTCCTCTTATCACCCCAGTCACCAGGCTCATACTCAGCCTCCTGCCCCTGAAACTCCTGGCGAGGGTTTTCAGCATGGCAGGCATGCATGGCGATATGTCCAGCCCGTTGTTCGTGCCCTTTCACTACGGGAAAACGGAACGAGGACACAAGGATCTGCCGCCGGCTTACTTTCAAATATGCGGGCTAGACCCTCTGCGCGATGAAGGATTGATATATGAACGAGTACTAAGGGAGGAAGCTGGGGTGAAAACGAAGGTCGATGTCTATAAGGGGCTAGGCCATTACTTCTGGACGAATTTTCCCGAAATGGAAATCAGCAAGACATTTGTCGAGGATACGGTTAGAGGTATGAGATGGCTACTAGAACAGACGTAGCACGTTATCGTCATTCTTGTTATGGTAAGCAGTCATAAAAGATACATCGCTACATAAGTCGTGGCAATAATATGACCTTCGGTACTGAGATCGATGCACCCGTTGAATACGGTCAGAAAACCGGACGTAGGTTTCCATAGCCGTTGCATGTATTTCGAGGTCTTCGCTTTGGCAATGATGATTACGAGCATCCACGTTATAAGCCTAGGTGCACAGATTTCGTTTCTGTTCGTATTTCCGAAAGCCCGTGCATCTCGGGCACCGTGAGACGATCGTGGAGTTCCAGGAGGTAGCATAAATTACGGAGTACAAGAGGAGGCTGCCGCGTCGATGTGCATGATATTCGTCCTTTATGAGAAAGGTCTGCGCGTCGCGGCCCGAATGACTAGGAGAACCAAGGCTCTAAGAGGATTTTTGTTGAGAAATTAAATCCTCGAGTGAACGGTATCCTGTCAACTGTGCCCGTGTCTCATTTCGCATATTGGTCATTGCGAATTTATCCTTCCTCCCTGGTTATGCTCGAAGAAACTCGGGTGGTTGTGTATTCCGGGCTAAAGTGAACCAAGGGCCACAATAGCTGAAATGTATACAACCCACACTCTGTAGATCGGTTTTCGAACTGAAGGCGAACTTGGGCGGCAGCCCCATAGAAGGAGCGGTGCAACATGATGAGCTTTCAGCCATTTTTGGATTTTGCGGATCCGAGTAAAACGGCACTATTTATATAGCGAAAGCCTGCTCGATTTCTTTCCTTCTTGTAAAGTAGGGTAACGGAATTATGGGGTCCCAGAACCTAGGAACTTGCAAGGCTCAGTCCTATGTATCTAGTTTCCCGGCTGTGGCAACTGTACATCTAGGCGTCGATGATGTAGTGGGAACTGCTGGAGTCGACGCTCTCCTATGATGCTATCCACATTTTTGCAGATCTTCTCCTGAGAATTCATATGCTCTACTAATTACTATAATGTTTGCTGTTCCCATGTCATTTCCCAAAAGGGACCTTTCCTCACACTGCGCCGTCGATGCTTATTAGTGGGTTCTTGGTCTGCGGGAGTATCCCGGCATGGGGTCCGGGGGCTGTCAACATAGGGCTTGATAGCACAAAACAGCCTGCTTCCCCTCCCCTCCCCCGCCCCCCGCCCCCCGGCCCCTTTCCCAACCCGGTACCGCAAACAACGGGCATTCCCGCCGTGGATCACGCAAGGAGAAAAGCATAGCGCCCAAGCTCTTCGTCCTCCGTGAAACAGTCCAACTCGTCCTCGAACACGCTCACGGTGAATTCGATACCCCGGGACTTCTTCCGCGGCGTGATGAAGCAAACGGGCATCCCGAAGCGGTTGCGGCCGCTCATCAGTAGGCGCTGTCCGTCGGGGCGGCCGTCGTTGTGAAACAGCCGGCCGCTGAAGCACGTGTCTTCGGGTACCATGAGCATGGACGAGATCAGTTAGGGGCCCTCCTGGGTCGCGCGGGCCAGCGTGTTTATGCGGCCGTAGTCGGGAACTTGGCACAGTAATGCATAGCCGTCCAGCATGGTCTGGTGGTGGATGTTGCGGGCACTTCTGCGGATTGTCTGGGAGACCGAGGCAATGCTCACTTCTGGGCCGACGAGGGCGCAGGGCAGGAGCGTGGGATGCTGTAGACGACCATGTTGCCGAGGTAGGTTTGCGACAGCGCCGTGTACTGCGAGAAGACGGGCCGGCTGTCGACCGGCACTTGCATCTCGACCAGGACATCCATATCGACCTTGGTATCATGCACGGCCATGGCGGCCGTCCGAGCCTTGATCAGACTGCATCATATCAAGGCCATGAGGATGTCGTTTCCAGAGACGTCGGCTGTGCCCAGTTCCTCGATAGGTTCCTTCCGGAGCGTCATAAAAGCTGCGGGAGACCTGCAAAAAAACCCTTGACTTCATTGTTCTTTGGCTTTGGGAGTCGCGGGCCTGTTGCGGCAGGCTTGCAGTCATAGCAGGGGCTGCACCGTTTGCACTAAGAGGGTTGAGGCCGACCATAGGCCATGATACCGGGTCCTTGTCTGCAGCCAAATGCTCTTTTCCTTCCTTTCCCCAGATGCTGTCAGAAGCGTCCGATCCCAGCCGTCCTCCCGCAGCAGCAACCTAAGGTCAAACTCAGAAGAAATGTCCTGGGAATGTAAGTTTCGGCAGTGAACAGCCCATAGCTCGAGGATGACGGCCATGCCCGTAGCATCCGACGATGGATGATACATGCCAAATACCAAGAGACAGGCGCCGGGCATGAAGTTAGCTTGCGCCACCACGACCTCGGCGCCCGCGTCAGGGTTAGCCTCCCATGTTTGCACCCAGAGCAGGTCCTTGTGGTCGAAGGAGTTAAGGGGGGAAAGCGTTTGCCTTGATGTCAGCGTAAAGGGTGGCCGACTCAAGCGCGTTGAAGCGAAGTTGGTAGGGCCGGGGCCCGTCGGCTGTGCTCGGACAGTAACGGACTTCGAGCTGTCCTAGACCGCCAGTCTGGCGTGTCCCGGGACTGCCGGTGCACCTTGCCGCTGAGCCAAGGCTTGCAAGAAGGTGCGGTACAGGCCCTCTTGTAGATGCGCGAATATTCCGGCCGTACTGACATCTGGCTTCATTCCCAGGTAACAGACCTCCGTAGTATAAACAGGCGGAACGAGGTGATCCAGCGAGCCGAGGGCGACGTGAATCGGTTTTGAATATATGGTCATTATTCTTGCTGGAGCACGGTAACACTATCCAACGGGACAATAAACCGGGGAAATGTTAAACCCTCCATGAGAAGATGGTGCTGTACGAAAAGCCGCGTCGGTACTAAGGTTCTTGTGCTTCTAAATGCCAAATTTACGCGAGGCAGGTGGTAGGCCCACCTCGATTACCGGTTCGTCACTAATTCACTGCAGGGGAAGCGCTTTCCGGGTCCCTATCTCGATCGACGGATGATTGGCGCCCAGCTCGGAGCTTTCTGAATCTGTCGCACCCGACGCCGCGCGGCGCGGACGGGGACCTTGAAAGATTCCTACGGGCTGACAACCCGAATGAGGCAGTCGATTCAAAGTGTGCATCAGGAGAGGAACGGCAGAAACAACCCACCATACGTATGAGCTCGCTTTGATCACGGTTGCAAGCACGCATTCGGACTCGCGCCGCAAATGAAAGAGACAGCCGGCAAGAACGTGGCTAGCCCGGACGGGCCCACTGGGAGTGCAGCGTCGCCAATGAGGCGCACGACCTCGGATTTCCAACCATGAGACGAAAAAGGTTGGATTCCGCGCCGACCATAGTCACTGCAATGAGCGCAATCGCTATCACAGTACATCCAGCTGAATTGGATTCACCTTAATCGGCTGCACATTAATTGAACGACTCAAATAAGCGAGTCAAATTGACTACTTAGTTGACTGCGACTCTGCCTCCGCTAACGTCGTTGCTCTGGTGGTCTTTTGTCGCAGTTGCTGCAATTATTATAGTGGTCTTGTTGCTGTTGCTGCAGTGGTCTTTTTGTTGCATGCAGTTATTGTAGTTGCAATTGTAGAAGGAATTGTCTTTTGAGTTCTCGAGGGAGTTGGTCTGTGGGGGTCAGAAACGTTCGGCCGCCTGCCCATATTCGGCTAGTGATAGTGTCTTTAGGCAAAAACCAAAGTGCTCTCCACTATTCGGCCTTTTTATTTTATTTTATGTTTATTTTATTATTTATTATTTGTCGGCAAAGTGTTGCAATTCTCCAGGCTGGGGAGAAACTCTTTTGATTGCTCTCTCATCTATCCTACAACTAGAAATAAGAGCAGCTAGATATAGCTTCAGCTCCTTTGTCCTTGCAATCCTAAGGCCACAAACAGAACCCGTTTGTCCCTTTCAACGCCCTAACAAAAAACCATCACAACTGCTAATACGCCCTTATGGCACTAAGGTTACAATAAAGCTATTCAGACGTCGCCGGCGCTTATCAATACATTCTTCCGTTCGATTTATATAAATCCTCCAATCCCTTCGGAATAAAGCTAACCTTATATTCAACTTCGCGCTTTTGCTTTTTCGGATAATCCTTTGCCATATAACCGTATTTACCATACTTAAAGCAAAATAGCTAGCTATCCTGATTCCATACGGGCTTCCTATCGTAGTTCCTTTTTGCGTTGTACGCATTTTTCTTCCCATCCTTTCTTCGAAAATCGGCGATAAAGTCGTCGTACACCTGATTCGCCGTCATGGTTAGGTGCTGGCGAAGTGTTCCTTTTATCCAACCCTTCCAAGCAACGCCATCGTAGTTCCGAATCGAGTTGATAAATATCGTAACCTATTAACCAGCGTTAACCGGCATGTCGACTTCGTTGCACCGCCGTACCAGGTTCTTGAAGTCGACGACATGGTCGAACGCTGATTGTTACTTCGGGTCTTATTTAATAAACTATAACTGGATTTAAAGGTTTATTTTCTGATCGACGCCTCTTATTTCATATAAACGTTCCAATACCTTAATTACTTTCGTACTTTTCGTAATACCCGTAACGATTACCATAAGGCTTTTCTTAACGTTGGCGACAACCGCAATAGCCAATTTGGCTTCGTCGATATGGGTAAACTTCGCCGAGTTGCCGTTACGGTACCTAATCGCCATTAAGGCCATTTAAACCGCCGTTTTTTATATTTCCCAGTTATTATTACCCCGGAAACGATTTTTTTCGTTAAATTTAAAATCGAAATATTTTTAATTTAAATATATATTTTTATTTTTTTTTATTTTCGTTAAATAACTTGGTAATTATTTTTATTAATTATTTTAAGTCGACGTTTTCCGGTTAACCTTTTATATTTTTCCCGGATATTATTATTTTTTTAAACGTTATCTTAATTTTTTTAATCCTTTTGGACGTTACCTCGCCGACGAGCCCCTTATTTCAAATCGACGACGGCCGTTATATTATGTAAACGTTTTCCAGCGATTAAAGGAATTTCGAAACTTTTTTTTTTTTTAAGGTTAAACCGATTCGTAAATATCGTTTTAAGGCGTTTTTATACCGAACCTGTCGTTCTGTCGTTAAGCCTGCCGTTTTTTTTTTTTTCCTAACCTTTCGTACCGAAATTACGCGGTATTTCGAATGTAATATAAAATAAGTAAATCGGGTTATTAATTATACCAAGTAAAGGGGTTAAAAGATGTTACCATATCGGTAAAATATTGCAATTTTCCAAATTAAAGGGAAAAACTTTTTTGGTTACTTTTTTATTTATTTTATAACTAAAAATAAAAGTAGCTAAATATAATTTTAGCTTCTTTATTTTTGCAATTTTAAAGCTATAAACAAAACCCGTTTGTTTTTTTTTAACGCTTTAACAAAAAACTATTACAACTGCTAATACGTTCTTATAGCCTTAAGGTTGCAATAAAACTATTCAGACGTTGCCGGCGTTTATTAATATACTTTTCCGCTCGATTTGTATAAGTTTTCTAATTTTTCCGGAATAAAGCTAACCTTATATTCAGTTTTGCGCTTTTACTTTTTCGGGTAATTTTTCGTTATGTGGCCGTATTTATTATACTTAAAATAAAGTAACTAATTATCTTAATTCTATGCGGGCTTTTTATCGTAATTCCTTTTCGCGTTATGCGCATTTTTTTTCCCATTTTTTTTTTCGAAAATCGGCGACAAAGTCGTTATATACCTGATTCGCCGTTATGGTTGGGTGCTGGCGAAATGTTCCTTTTATCCGACCTTTTTAAATAGCGTTATCGTAATCCCGAATCGAATTAATAAATATCGTAACTTATTGACCAGCGTTAACCGGCATGTCGATTTCGTTATACCGCCGTACCAGGTTCTTGAAGTCGACGACATGGTCGAACGCCGACTGCTATTTCGGATCTTATTTAATAAACTGCAGTTAGGTTTAAAGGTTTATTTTTTAATTAACGTTTTTTACTTTATATAAACGTTTTAATACTTTAATTATTTCCGTATTTTTCGTAATACCCGTAACGACTGTTATAGGGCCTTTTTTAACATTAGCGATAACCGCGGCAGCTGATTTAGCTTCGTCGACATAGGTAAACTTTGTTAAATTGCCGTTATAGTACTTAATCGCTATTAAAATTATTTAAACCGCCGTTTTTTATATTTTTTAATTATTATTATTCCGGAAACGATTTTTTTTATTAAGCTTAAAGTTGAAATGCTTTTAATTTAAGTATATATCTTTTTTGTTATTATTTTCGTTAAATAATTTAATAATTATTTTTATTAATTGTTCCAGGTCGACGTTTTCCGGTTAACCTTTTATATTTTTTCCGGATATTATTATTTTTCCAAATGTTATTTTGGCTTTTTTGGTTCTTTCGGACGTTACCTCGCCGACGAGCCCCTTATTTCAAATCGACGACGGCCGCTATATTATGTAAACGTTTTTCCAGCGATTAAGGGAACTTCGAAACCTTTTTTCCTTTTTAAGGTCGAGCCGATTTATAAATATCGCTTTAAAGCGCCTTTACGCCGAGCCTATCGTTCTGTCGTCGAGCCTACCGTTCCCCCTTTCCTAACCTTCCGTACCGAAGTTGCGCGGTATTTCGAATGTAATACAGAATGGGTAGATCGGGTTGTTAATTGTACCAAGTGAAGGGGCCAAAAGATGTTACCATGTCGGCAAAGTGTTGCAATTCTCCAGGCTGGGGGAGGAAACTTTTTTGGTTGCTCTTTCATCTATCCTACAACTAGAGATAAGAGCAGCTAGATATAGCTTCAGCACCTTTGTCCTTGCAATCCTAGGGCCACAAACAGAACCCGTTTGTCCCTTTCAACGCCCTAACAAAAAACCATCACAACTGCTGACATTATTATTATTATTATTATTATTATTATTATTTTAAAGAGTCTCCCAATTCACTACGTCAGGGCCCCACCTCCTCCGTTTCTCCCGGAGGGTGTTATCTGCTCAAAGTGGGGGGGGGGGCGGAGCACCGTTAACTAGCGCCGTACAACTAAAGTATTTTAGACCCTTGTTCTTCGTGGCTCCTCACGGGGATTGAGATTTGGGATCTAATTGGTCGACTGTTTTTAGCGTTTTGGGGGTCTACTTTAAATACCATAACTCTGAAAAGAACTGGAGAACGAGCCAGGGAGGCTTGAACTGGCTGAGGTAATTCCAGCATAGGTACAGCTGTAAGCACCCAGTTGATTGCTGCAGCTGCGCTCAAACGCCAGTCTTTTGACCTTTGGCGCAGCGGTGCGGGGTGCAGCCGTTAGACAGTCGTGCATTAAATTATCGGGCACCAACCTGTGCGATTCGAAACAAGGAGCTGACGGGCCGGGATGGTGGTTGGGCTGAACTGGAAGGAATATCTATATTCTATGCAAGCATCCCTCTCTTGCATGATGCCTCCCTCGCCTGCATGATGCCTCCCTCGCTTGTATGCTGCCCGGTTTACACAGTATCAAATCGAGTTTATAGCTGAAAAAAAAACAGTGTTTGACGAATAAGACTCTATTTCAAACACGCCATGGAGAGAAAGAGAAATCAGAGAATGTATCGTCCTCGATGCTAGCCACCTCTTGGTTCAACCTTAATAGAGTTGTTAGTTACTAACCATTATAATCCTAGGTATGATACCGTCGAAGTGGGCTGGGTCTGCATTGTCCAGTGCGAGATCGACGCAGCCACGGCCCTTCTGGACGAACGATACGACGATGTGAGCCCGGAAGGGGGGGAGACATATACCCTGGGTCGAATGGGCCATCATAATGTGGCGATCGCTTATCCTTCTGCCGGTTCCTACGGTCTCGCCCCAATAGTGAGGGTTGTGACCAAAATCCACCAGGAGTTCCGGAACATTCGATTCTGCCTTCTGGTTGGCATTGCCGGGGGTTGTCCAGACCCCCGAGACCCCGCAACGGACATCCGGCTTGGCGATGTGGTCGTCAGTGAACCGAAAGGAAATCGGGGTATGTTCCCCTCCTCCCCCGGCTCTGTTTTGGCGCGGGTTCCGCAAAATGCTACCCTGCGGCTTCGTTAGGCTGCTGGACTGATATCCGCTCAGGTGGAGTCGTGCAAGTCGACATGGGGAAGAACACGGACGATGGATTCAGGATCTTTTCCCATCTGAATAAGCCCTGTCACGAGCTGCTTGACGCGATCCCGCGACTCCGGAACGACCACCGGAATGACCACCAGAGGAGGAAAATGGACGGCTATATTGATGCGGTAACGAGGGAGAGCAAGGAACAACCCGAACCGGGATACTTCGCCTTTCCTGGACGAGAACGCGATCGGCTTTTCCAATCGGATTATCCTCATCCTCCGAAACAAGCTAGCTGTGCCAATTGTGATGAGAAGCTCGTCTGGAGACGAGATCGTCCAACAAAACGCCCCAGGATTTTCTACGGGACGATAGGCTCCGCCAACAATGTCTTGCGATCTGCCAAAGAGCGGGATCGACTGCACCAGGAGGAGGGCATTCTGTGCGTGGAAATGGAGGCAGCCGGCATGATGGATACCCTCTCCTGCCTGGTGGTTCGAGGGATCTGCGACTACGCCGACAGCCATAAGAATAAGGAGTGGCAGTCATACGCGGCACTCGCAGCGGCCGCATACGCAAAAGACCTGCTCACGTACATCGCGAAGGCTTCCCCCGCCAGAGTCAACGGAAAGCATTGCTTCCTCGGTACCGTATTATTGGACGACGTGGATAGGGCGCTGGCAGCATATCCTAAAGCGTTTCCCCGGGATCTGGCCGAGCTGGTGAATACCATGTCGCACAGAAAGCTTCATTTCTTTGACGTTCGCTTGCCACGCTTCCACGAATTTCTGCGAAAGTATAAGTTGTCGCATACTAGCCATTGGGTAGACGCGGATGAGAATCAGATTTTTGACGGTTTCAACATCACCAAATCTACAGCCGTCCTCGATAACCCACGGAAGGAGCCACGAGAGCGGCTGCGTGCGGCCCGGGCCCGTGCGTTCTTGCTTTCCAACCAGCAGGGACTGGTTACGGTCAACCGGGTTCATGACACGGTCTTGCGGATGTGGAATTACGTCGACTCAGGCTAGGGATGGGAAGACGGACGGGTCCGATTAGGAATGCACCTAGGTAGAATCGACGGCTATCAATATGACCCATGAGACCTTTGCTATGGAGACTACATAGGTTCCCGTAGCCTTTCCTTACCTAGAGACATACCGCGGTTGAAGGACTTGTCATGCAACCATCCAGATCGTTATTTTATCCCCCTTTCTTGTGTTGAAGAGCCTGACGCTTGACGAAATCGGGTCCCCAGCGATAGGTCGGTTCCACGAGTTTCTTAAGAAGCTGAGACAAACGGTGTTAGCAGGGAGTTATGCTGAGAGTCCTTCTACGAACGAGATACTCATCCACACTTCCAATCCATTTTCATTGTCACGCAAGTCCTGATAGACGGAATCCAGCCGTTCTGGGCATTGTAAGCTGACGCCTTCCCACCAACCCGGGCCCTTGTCCCAGTGGATAACAATAGGCGAAGACTTACCGGTGGTAACATATATCTTCCCCTTCAAGTCTGGATCTTCCCTCAGACCATTGAGAAAACTCACGGCTCCGTCCGCGTTTCCAACCTGTCTGATTTGGAAAAGCACAGCTGTTCAACATGAGTATCAAGCAAAGCAAACGCGAATCGAGGAAGAAAGGGAGGAGGCCAACGCACTATACTTGGGATACTTCGCCTTGTCCAGTTTCCATTTGCACTCGCGGATGACATTCTTCAACTTGTCTTCGTCTTCGCCGGTGGGCCAGCCGTCTGTGATGATGGATATCAGAAACGGCCTCTTAAGCCCTTCGTTTTCCAGAGGTTCATAAATCAGAGGTCTCAAAATCTTTCGTTCTAGATTGGTGCCAATGGGAGTGCCTCCGTTGGGGGCGACCTTCCGGACATTCCCATTAATCTCCTCTTCGCGCAGGTTGGTAAAGTCTTCGTTGTGATTGATAAACCGTAGGTCAATCCCGAGCTCATCGGGGACCAGTTTGGTCGCGACCCGGGAAATCCGCTCGACCATGCTCGCTTGGTGCTCGTATCGTTCACCCATCATCGACCCACTGTCATCTACAAACATGCGTCAGTCTAGAGTCACTCTGTGCCCCGAGATATGAGGTATGATGTCCGTACCGCAGTATATCACCGGCTTATACATTGCCAAGTTAATCATATCGGGCAGATTCTCGGGTCTGCCAAGGTGCGTATTGACGTCGTTCCGGAGCGCCACGGTCTTGGCGGCCAGTGTCTCGAGGAATTTATCATCCATACCCGTGAATTGATCCATTTTCGATTTCTTGATGTGCTCCGTGATCTTGTTCAGCTCTTCCTTGATCTCTCTTTCCTTTTGGGCCTCCGGTATCTCAACCGTTGCCCCGGCGTGTGCCTGGATATCTTGAGATCAGCAAGCGCTTTTAAGAACAATGAGGAGAGAAAGAGGGCATAAAACGCACTTCAACCTTTTGACGGTTGCGCCCCTGCGGCGTGAATCCGAACACCTGGCTTAAGAATCGGACACCTGTCCGAAGAGGCCCATTCAACATGGCCAGGACGCGAAGAACGATGTTCAAAATATGTCGGTAGGCTTTCGCAACTAAACCCTTCCTGGTTGATTTTGACTGCAGAGCGGCAATGACTTCAGGCTGACCCTTGGCGAGATCCACCGCAGTATGGCCGGACGTATTTTCCGCTGTCAACGAGGCATTCGCATCGACCAGCTCGGTGATCGAGTCTAGATCCCAGGTTTGGATGATCACCGTCATTAACGGGGTGCTATTTTCCAATTCCGGACAGGTCGCATCCACATCGGCCCCGTGGTGGATCAGGGCTCGTATGATGGCAGCCTGGTTGTCTCTCGCGTGTTGCGCGACAATATTGAGCGCCGTACAGTGATTTCGGTCTCTTTGGTTGACATCAGCTCCTTCGCGGAGGAGAAGCATCACAGTGCTCAGATGCCCCCTGACTGCCGCCAATGTGGAGGAGGAACGCCGTTGGAATTCAGCTCGTTGATGATCCCTGATCGAGCGGCCATTTGGCGGCGCAGCTCGTCTTGCGTAAGAGTTCCGCTTTCCGCTAGCTCATGAATGGAAGTCATGGTGATGGTGTAGGATAACCTCTTCCGAGTTAGGCTTGGAAAGATACACGGTGGGATCGAGACGAAAATATGGGTTACGCAGTAATATTTTGAGCCCCTCCCATCATGAACCGGACAATGATCTCTATGGACGGGGAATGCATGAACTGAATATTTGGCGAGCTGAATGCAATGCAGTGCAAGACGAACTTCCTCGGCTGAGCTACATAGCGACAAATACAGCCTCGCTAGTCAAACCATCGAGATCTGCAAAGGTTGCTGCCCAAAGATATGTAATGGTGTGAACTGCGCATAAACCGCCACAGCCGTATGAGAACGAACAGGATTTAGAACTACCCGCCGGAAGGCGACAAAACATCAGCTGCAGCAATTCTTCTGAATGGGGTAACACTCTTTTTTATACGCCACATTCACCCAATCAGCTTACGCAGGAAAAGCTTTAGTGGGCCTTCCAGCCGGCTACAGAACGGTTAATTTCCCTTTTAGGTCTAGGACCCGCTAAATAAATAGTTTCAGCTGACGTCTTGTCGCCTTCCGGCGGATATTCCCCCTGTCAGGGAAGATACCCCATACAAATTCTATAAGGAGGTGCGTTTCAAAAGAATGGTCCTCCTTCTGTCGATATAATCCCTGCTGGATTGTTCTTAACACGGTTAGGTATGGCACGAGAGTACGTATATTATTTTTATATTTGGGAATTCCCTTCCAAATACCTCCCATCATTTCGCTTAATTTTCCCCTCATCATCATTCCTTGTGGCCGGAGATGCGTACAGAGATCGCTCTACGAGGTGCTGTATTGACGTTAAGGGCCACAGACGAAAAGTCCATCGCCGAGATTACTGACTTTACGCGACTTTCGAAACGCACAATTCGAAAGATCTATTCAAGGAGCTATTGAGCGAGACTTTGATCCGACTACCCGACCCCTCCAAGATTTCAGAGTTACCTGGTAACCTCAGCTGGCGTTTCCTCTTGGGAAATGCGGCGAATCCGGTGTGTGCTTGGGGCTGCCATATTGTAGAGGCATCACCCCCCCTTTCCCCCTCCCTCAATTGTAGGCTGCCACGTATTCACTCACAAAGGAGTGGGGGAACCTGGGGGCGCGTATCAGAGGGGAAGCTATGTGAAGATTTGCACATGAATCAGGATTTTCAAACAGCGCCCTTTCGCCCGACCTACACAAGGCTGTGCCAGAAATTTGAGTGCTCTGTATCATATCCGGCCGGAAATCTGCATAGTTACCTAAAGCAGCTGCCACGTATTCACTCACAAAAGGGGAGGGGAGGGCGCCGTTCAGACGGGAGCTCATGTGAAGAGATGCACATGGATCACGTTTGTCAGACAGCTGCCTTTGCGCCTGACCTACATAAGGCTGTATCAGAATTATGACTTCTGATGTCATATCTGACCCGGGAATCTGTATGCATCTGACAGATTTTTGAAACCCCCCCCTCCCAACCTCAACAGTGACCATCTTTCCGAAAGCATACCAGCCAGGAAGTCGTTGGCACCTGATTCCACCATGAGCGCAGCCGCCAGTCAGGTGGTAAAATGCCTTGCATCTCTTGCAACAGCCCCAGCCGAGGATGATGATGCATATTACATCGTCCGGCAGAGCGGACCAACTTGTGCCAGATCCTCGTAACCCTGGATGGAAAGGAGGGGATCAAAAGGGCTGTTGCGTTCGATGCGAAACAGGGGACTCCTGCACTTTACTTGGCACCAAATGTTGGAGAGGACGAAGATGAGGAGAATGACGAGGAGGAAGAGGAGGATGAGGAGGTAAGTAAAGAGTTGATTGATGACCGTCCATCGTCACTCTCTTACTGATCCCTACTAATCCAGCGAATGGTCTTCTATCTCGACAAGTCGAACCGTCTCCGGTGCAACTCCCTCGAAGATGGGGCCTGGGAGGAAACCGAATTGGTTGGGCTCTCTGGGCCCGTGGCGGTTCACCCAGAAACTCAGCTCAGCGGAGTTGCCGGTCCACATGGGATCTGGGTCATTTACCAGACTCCAAAGCTGGAACTGGCAGCGATAGTGAGGCGGATGGGTCGGTGGAGTGTGGCAGGAGTGATTCCGGCTGAGATACCCAGGGGAGCAACACATATGGTTCTTGGTGATCCGGCCAATCCAAACGCGTTGCATTTGTTCTTCCCAATTAACAACGGGAAGATCTGCCATGCCCATGGGGACTTTGTCACAGGTAACTGGACTGGTGAGTAATCCTGCCTTCCCTTTCCAGTCTTGATATTTCTCCTCATCCCCGAGGTAGAGGGCCTTAAGATGTATGTACAGGCTAACTCTCAGCTCTCAGCCAAGCCGAAACTGTCAAGAATTCTCAGTTCCCTGGCGGGGTCTCGCGCTTCATTGTTGCTCCCACTAAGGCCCCAGGTTCTTTTGACATCTACGCTGCAACGGCCGACTCTAGGCTGGTGCGACTTTCGTCAAATGGTGATCAGGTTGAAGTTGGGAAAATCAACGGGGATCAGTTTATGGCACTAAACAGAGCGGAGAGTGTCCTCAGCATCATCGTGGATTTTCGGTCCATCGGGATGTGGTTCCTTTCTTTTTCAAGCCGGAACGACCACAGCTATTGGGGTATGAAGCTTGATCAAAATCAAAACACTGGGCTCCATAACATGCCTCTATACATCCTCCCTGTAAGCGATTGTAAATCAGCCGCAGTATCATCCAGGGGTAAGTGAAATGGCAGATCTCGGACTTCCCTCTTTCGATGTAATATGATGCCATTCACCTGCATGTTCTTGATGCCCAATGTTACCACGGGTTCGAACCAGATCCGCCCCTAACCCCTACTCCTACTAGATAATTATATCATAGGTTAGAGCCCGCCTCTACACACATTTGTCTTGATTCTGTCTCTGGACTGGTCACTTCACAAGCTTAACCCCATTACCAATACTACGCTCACCAATAGAAAATGAGTGGCGATTCTGATTCCGACTCCGATTCCTGGACTCTACCCCCAGAGCTCTACCACCGCGACTACAAGGACCTACCGAAATCTGTGCTCAGACACGACAAACATTTCTCTGATCCATCCCAAGGAACGGGATTCGTGGTTAAACTTGAATTCTATAAGAATGGCATGTGTCACTTCCCACATTTTCGCCTCCGTTGAATTAACCTGATCCCGAATCATCTCTGCAGGGGCCCTGAGTTTCGGAACAGGCTTCTATCTAGACCTTCCCGGGGCGAAGTACGGCACAAATGACGCCAAAGTAATCCTGACAGCTGGACATAACCTCATTACTGAAGACGGGATGCGGTGTGAACCACTGTAGGAATATATAACTATATTACGCTTGAACTACTAACGCAGTTCGAGCGCCCGATCTTTTGCCATAATCCAAGAACCACTCACGGTGTTGTCTGTGGAAGAACCAAAGAGATGGCTGGTCGAGGATAAATACGTAAAGATATGTCCCGACTACGAGAAAAGTCCGGAGGAAAACAGGTCCCCTTTTGACTGGGGGGTAATCTTTGAACCAAAGGAGACTGCAAAGCCTGGGAGTCGGAAGGACAAGAAAGCTAAGAAGGACAGGAAAGGCAAACCCAGGGCAGCTGGCTTTCAGCTCAACTTGTTGTATGCCGTCGACCCACCATCATACCGGGAGGAGAATGCTCTCCGCCAATTTATGGAGGCGGGCATGTTAATATCAGGATACATTGCACCGCGCGAAATCGGTGACCCCATTATCCGTTCTGGGAGAGGGAGGCCTGTTTGCTGGAGACAGCTAGAGTATAATGCATCCACTCAGCCGGGGATGAGTGGTTCCCCGGTCTGGGCAACGTGCGAGGGTGAGCCAACGGTTGTGGGCATTCAGTGAGTGAGATTCGAACATGACAGCAGGGGCTTGGGGGAAAAAAAAGGAGAACCACTGATCGGCTTGATTCTTTTAGCACAACTGGTCCACACGAGTGGGAACCAGACACAAGTCAAGGGGTCCGGCTCAATTTTGACGTCCTCGAGCAACTCTTCGACTGGGCGGGTGTGAAACGTCGCTCTAAATGCCTCAAGGTTGACGATCTCGAACTATTCCACGACGAAGGTCTGTATCTCCGTTTTTCTTCTCCCAAGGCTTTTGGTCGAGTGCGGCTGGGCTCTCACGAGCTGAACACCGTCTTTGATATCCTTCCCTCTGGTAGGAGAACTAAAGATGGCGAAGCGACTTATGTGTTTCGCTTCCTGCAACCACCAGGATGGCCAACGGAGGAAGCCGAATATCTCTGGGTGTTATGGGACTCGACCCGAAATCGAGTCGCCCTGTCCCCAACGCTACATAAATATTCAGAAGTCGCCCTGCTCAAAGACAGAAAATTCCCCTCCCGATTCGGCATCTTGCCAGTTGGAGCACCTGGCGGCGCGAGCAGACAACTCTTCATGGGATCGATGCATATCCGCCGCGAAGATTTGTGTTACGGGCCCGTGGAAAGCTCCGAAGTTTCATATGACGAGTACGATGGAGCACCGACAAACTTCTTTTGCTTCACATAGCGAACCGAACCGTATATGTAGCTTTGTTTCGGACGATCGGTCACTTGAATGATGGCGAAAACTTTCAGATTCCATTAAAGATAAGCAAGTATGAAAAAAAATTTAGTTTCTCTAAGGGAACCGACGATTCGGGGTTGGTGTTGTTGTAATTAATATAGGTTGTTTCCATAAGTGGAAATAGGAAGGTCTAGGCTGTGTAATAGGCTTTGCAATAGGTAGACGTAGGTGGTCTTGTCATTTTGGGAAAATACCTACGCATAATTAACCACGAATATTATCAGATACAGGGGACATCAGTTATGTTATATTCTTGGGCTAGTTACGTACGCTCTCGTAACGCGTACTAAAATTTTAAAGTAATCTCGCCACGGAAGATATATGTTCCGATCAAAAAGAACCTTTCCGTTTATAAGGTACTAACGCACCCCCTGCTAACTAACACGCCCCCTTAACGCCTTAAAGCATTATAACCCCTATATCTGACAATATACGCCGCTCAATAGGTGGCCTTTCCGTATATGGGATACGTTACGCGCTCCTAGTTGGTTACAATTCCTTTTCAGAAGCCTTAGCCCCAGCTGCGCCACAGGCGCAGCCACACTTCAACAACAAAAATGGACTTAATCTTGATCAGGCAACACATAGGCAGCAGAGTTATTGCAACGATGTTCTATGATCGGTTCTTTTAGGGGAGGCAAGCAGCTAAGGGTATTTTTCCTTTACCTCATTCACCGCGGACTCTAATCATGAAATGCAAGAATGGCAAGCCAACGCGAGATGTCCCTACCACTTTCTTGGATATGTACAGAGTCTTCGCTCCTCACCATGGCAAGGGCCATATTGGATGACGAATCCAACGACGAGGCGGTCTTGCCGAGTTCAAACGCCGTCTGTTCAGGCCATATCGGCGCCAACAAAGTGATTATTCAGCTCCCATCACAGCCGGCTCAAGCCAGCGACGTTCAGGCCATGGCTCGAGATTTGCCGAAACGCTTCGGAATGCTTGAAACTTTAATAACTGGTTTCGGGTCTGCGCTGGCTGGTGATGTCGTGAAGCCAGGGGATGTGGTCATTAGTCGCCAAGACATCGGACACCGCGGTTCTCAAAAGGCAAACTTGCCGGGGAACCTTCTGCACCAAGCAGCAGATGTGCTTCAACGAGAAGTTGGGACTGATGGCCGATGGCTACTAAGCGATTCCACGGCCTGTGTCTCTACTTCTCCCAACACCAGCAAAATTGTGCAAGAGCGAGACCCCAGTTTCGACCACAATCCACAGCTCCATTACCGTAATACCGGCACCAACATTCGTAGCGGCGGAGGCATGCGGATTAGCGTTATGGCGGCGGACGTGGACACAGGTATGTATACGCCAACCCCCTTCGTATGACCAGAGAAGTTGCCTCTCTAATTGTCATCTTTCTTGAAGTCTTTAAGAATCTTCCGGTAAACTCCATGATCGTACTCGGTGTGAATGACAGCAAAGGTCTGCCGGGTGGTAATGTATCAAGCAGGCGAGACAGGGAAAACGTCGTTACTGCTCGCGTAATATTATACGCACGGGAGCTGATCAAGCTCTCCACGATGCAGCACTTGATGAAGACCAAATCCAGCATACAGAGAACAGAAACCATTGTACCGCCGTTCATGGACCCGGCTATACTACCATTCGAATCCCATCAATATCCTCCCAGTGGAAAAGCGGTGTTGCTCGTAATACCCACTGCAAATAAGCAAAAGGAGGCGTTATTGCGTGGCGCATTCGGAGACCAGGCCCCAAATGGAGCAGATCTGCACGTAATCACCGTCCCTTTCGATTCCGGCGTGGGAGAGCAACCGTACAACGACGCCGGTAGCCTTGGTGCCCACAATCGTATTACCAATGCCTTGCGAGCGCTGCATGGAGAAAATCATCAAGAAATGTTAAGATTAAGAGGCATAGGAACCGTCATTGTTGCCTCCATTGAGAGTTACATCCAAACCGATCGCGTCACCCGCCCAACCGACTACGGCATCATTATGATCCGCAATGCAACCGCGGAGAAAACGACGGCTTGCTTATCTTGGGGTACTACGGTAGACCCTGTGTACGTTGATCGTGCCCGCCGTTTCGGCTTTGATGGGAATCCGAACTTCGGCAGGGTCACGGTTGGCCAGGTCTTGGCGGCGCATGTTCCCGGCTTGGACAAAGCCGATTGGCAAGTTGTCCTCGGAGGACGCTCACGCTATGAACTGCTAAAAGAGGCCATTGAGCAGTTGGAAATACCGTGGGGTGTGGAATAGCATACGTCTCTCATTGATCTGACTTAGGAGAGGAACATCTACTGCTCCAGTCTTGGGTTTCCTCGACCCTACACCTTCGAACTATACCTATCGCATTGATCGGACCTCTTCCTCTGGAACAATTGTGGCAGCTCGCCTAAAGAGCTCTGAACTTGGTCATTTGAAAAGAGAGTGTAAAGGCCAATGACTAAAAGAGTTAATGGAACTGCCACAGCCCAGTACAACCAAAACTTCCCCGAGATTTCCCAGCAGTTATCGCCATATGTAAAGAAGGTCGTACTAAAAATGGACTGTAAGGTCAATGAGCAAATCGAATATGAGATCTTGAGGAGCCACGACCATACCGAAATGAAAGTCGCTGGCAGGAAGGACATGGTCAGAATAGTGATGGATTTCATCAGCGTGTTGTCTGGGTGAGCAATAGAGTTGAAAGCCTGCTCTTGTTAGACCGGGTACTTCAGGACGTCCGCTAAGGATGGATAATATACCGGGTTGACCTCATTCTCGAGTCTCTTATCATTTGGTTGAAAGGGAGCTTGAGGCTCCTTAAGGATTGTAACTGGAATTTCGCGTATTCATTTGCCTGGCGGCGGTAGCATTCCGACGACAAGGTCTCGTCGCGAATGGCCTCCTGATAACTTTGCATCGCCTCTAGCGTCTGAATCGATGCTTAAGGACCTCGGAGACATGGATCCCATGCCACGCCATCTCGTGCATTTTGTCAAACCTCTCTCCAGCGTTCTTCCTTGACTGTGGAAGCAAAGGAGGTCAGTGGCTGCTCTAGCAGAACACAACTTACGATGCTCACCCGCTCAATCTGTCGGACTGGATCTCGGATTGGCCATACAGAAATGTCGTACAGCATGATTACTTGGTCGATCAGATGCCGGTTCATGACAAACGGATCCATGAATTCGAGAGTTGGTTGCTTCGCGAGAGCGATCTGGAGTTCAGAGACCCAATGTTCCAGCGTATCAATGCTTAGGACTCTATATTGGTCCGTGTAATCCCAGCGGGTGAAAACCCCCATCTCATACCAAGTGTACTTCTCGCCGTCTTGTACGTACTCAGGCCCGCTCTCGTGTGCAATCTCCGGGCACTTAGGGACTATCTTGGCAAGACAATGAAACCATGTGCCTGTTGGCCAAATTGGCGGGTCAGGATGCAAGCTCGCAATCATAGAAGCCAAAAGTCGTACGCACTACAACTTTCAACTCTTCATTGTCATTAGAAGATGTCCTAGAGCCGAAGTTGCCGTTCAGCTCGGTGCATGTCCTGTTGGAAACGAAGTCGGGGACATTGACTTGAGGGAGGAGCTTTTCCCTTTCGTCTCCCAATCCCAGATAAGAGTCCTTGGGAAGGAAACTGGCAGCCTAAGATTAACGGCTCTACAGGCCAAATTCTGACACGAAGCGTACACATAACAATTTTTTGGTAGGCTCTGCGTCTGCTTTCATTGTTAAACTAAGGCCGAACCTCTTTGCTCTAGAGCTTTACTGACACCATGAAGTCTGAGAGTGTGCTCTTTCACCACTTGCCACGTTTGAGATGAAGCTAGAGTCGGCTGTGAGAACTGGGGAGTGCAATAGTTCCGTAAGGCCCTTACAGTGCTGCAGGACCGTGGCCACGGGATTACGACCCTTGTCTAGGACGGATGTGAGTTTCATCGACATCTCTAGCAATGCGAGTCCGAGTGGGGGTAAGTAAGTTAACTCTGCGGGTATGACCCACATAGGTACGCGTGGGTACCCATTTAACTACCCACAACATGATTAAATCGCCATAAAGGCTTAATATCTAACGTTACCTATAACACAGTTGTGTTCTAAAGGTAATTCCGTATTGTTTTACGGACCTTTCTTATTTTTTATAGTTGAAAATATCATCCGTGGGTAGTTGAATAGGTACCCATTGCAAACCCTAGACTTAACTAATAACGGCAAGCATATGGTCCTTCATCCTTCTTATATAAGCGGCGGAGTGAGCATTTCTCACTCCCTACTTCCCTGTTGCTTGAGAGCACGTCGCCGGCCCGCTTTGCCTGTTATTAAAGTAGGTTGCAAGTACCAACACCCCGCCTTCGGCTGTTCGAGCTTGATATGAGTTGAGAAAGCCAGATGACCTTTTTTCCCTTTTCTCTCAATCTCTTGGTTCTTTTGTTTGTGTAGAACGCCAATGCTCACGGGGAATAGGTATGCATCCGAATCGTCCTCTGGTCGTTTGCACATTAGGCCTATGCCAGCACTGCTCATGCCCATGAGGTGGAAACCACGAGGAATGCCCCGGAATTCCCTGGCAAAGCTATGGATCATGAGAGCAAGCACAAAGACTGCCCATAGAGTGATAGCCAAGATGATCCCTAATGCCGAATATCCCCTAGCCGAGACGTTGAATTCTGAATGCCGCTGACCAGCAGGGCCGGGGCCGAAGGAACTGGTCTGCACAAGGAATATACCCTGTGATATAAACCAGTGTAACAGAATTGAGTTTATCATAAGCAAGGACGAGTATTTTAAAGGCAATGAAAGAAAGTATGACGACCTCTGTATACCGACAGGTGACGTCACCCGAAGGGGCTTCTTCCCAATAGGGTGTATGAAGCGTACCCATTCGTCCGCCACTAGCTGTCTCGCCAAGATAGCGTTGCTAAACAAGTAGAGGAAGCTCATGACTACCTGAGGACTATTGGCGATGAGGACGTTTACGATAAGGTCCGCATATCCTTTATTCCGAGATTGCCAGAATGAGTGGCCTATCATTGCTGGATTGGCTTTGAATCCCAGCCGCCATACCTCAGGCAAGGACAGGTCCATGCCTAGTGTCTTCAGGCGGCTGATGTAAGCCCCTGTGAGACCGGAAGGCACTGCCAGTCCTATTGCAAATCTGGGTAGTGTTTGCCCGTTAGTTATGACTACCTCTGGCACCAGGGTTGGAAGGAGGGGGAGCTATCGGTGGCTGGAAACACTGACAGAATAAATGATACAACCCA
This sequence comes from Monosporascus sp. mg162, assembly GCA_004155945.1. NCBI lineage: Eukaryota > Fungi > Ascomycota > Sordariomycetes > Xylariales > Monosporascus > Monosporascus sp. mg162. The sequence goes on from QJNY01000185.1 coordinate 49,929, forward strand.
AGTTGGGGTGCTGACCGCTGTGAACCAGTAGCTCCGATGCTCTTCCCACTGTGTGATGTGAAGTTGATAGGCAGTCCCTTTCGCAATTTTGGGGCCCGTGCTGTCCTGAGCAATGGGCTCGTGTAAAAAATCAGCGATCGCGTCTCCGACAGTGACCAAGCTCTGCCGACGCCTACCGACTTCCTCAGTTGGGTCATATTTGCGGAAGTACAGGCTGGTCCAGAGAATGAACAAGCACTCCAGAAAGGTGCAGATGCAAACAGTGACCATGATATGCGCGCTGTAGTGGAACCCACACCTTCCCTCGTTATTGGCTCCATCGCTTACCAAGCAATAGTTGACCACAACGTTCGGAAGTCCTTCAGGTTTCCCCCCGATTCCTACTATCCAATAATCGAGTGTATCGGCCCATTGGGGAGTACAAATCTTCGAATAATATCCGGTGTCGTATGCTGAGCACAGCCAGTAATTACTGCCGTCCCAGTCGTCCCACCCAGTCATCCATCCATCCAGTAAGGAAGAACCATTGTTGTGTATGGTTGTCATGTTCTGGGCGACGACCAAAACAGCCCTTGTGGACTCTAATGGATTTAAGTACTCATTGATACATTCCTTTGGTTCCAGTCGCGTCAAATTCTCTGCGCTTGCCTTCAAGGTGTAAATAGGGGCTAGGTCGTATGAGACAACACCCCACTTCTCGAGGGGTGGGAATTTCCACCACGGGCGTTGTGGTAACGGGTTGTCGATTGCCCAGTTGTCCGTTGCTTCCTGAAAGTCAGTTGTTGTAATGGCGCGGGGAATTGACACCACAGGCAACGACGTGAATATGCTTGAATTCCAACTAAACAAGGCTGTCAACAGCACCTACTGGGACGGTGCGCTTTAAAGGGCAACTTACACCAAGTGTAACAGCGTTGCCGTGACACCCATGGCCAACCATCCAACCACTCGCCCACGATCGATGTGCCACAGATTTGTGACGTTAGGAACGCCAATCTTTAATGAAACTCCCTTGGAATGTGCCTCGTCTACCTCATGTCGGCTAGGTGAGATGAGTAGCTGCATGCAATAGCTCCCGGAGCTAAGTAGTAAACCGGACAAGATATTGAGTGCGACATGAAGGCCACTGTTAAGTATGCTCACATTGGAGCAGTCCCCGAAAAGATATGTGCCCACGCCCCGAGAATTTGGGGTGTGAGCCGCAACCGACCAGATCGTTATGGCAACCGTACTCACGACCACCAGGGAAGAAATCGCTAGTTGCAGTTTCAGCATAGTCATCCTCCTGGCCATCTTGACTCTGAGGGTGATGGCTCGCGGATTCGATGGGTCCAATTCTGGGATGTATTGGGATAGCAATTTGGCTCTGGCAAATTGGGGTCCCTCTTCCTTCTCACCCTCCTCGGGGAGGAGAAGCGGCATGGCTTGACTAGCTGCCTCGTCATTGCGCATCATTGCTACTCCAGGATCCTCTGTCGTTGATTGAATGCTCGTGCAGGGCGGGGACTCTTCCATTTTGTTGTGAAGAGGCTAAGCATGTATGAGGATCGTGTCTTTAGGGGTGTTTTGGGCCTGTTCCTGACGTGACGGCCTAGGGATACCCAGTCGAATCGAGTACTCTTGGATGCATTTGCAGGGGAACATTCCATGTTTGGGTTAATATTTAACTTCAAATGCAAAGATCACCTCACAGACTGCCAACTCACCTTTACCTTTCAAGGCCGCCAAACGCAAAAGTATCTTCAATGCTTGACGTTCTTACGTGTAACATATAAGCCACCGACATTACCTTAGCCTCCATGGTTCGGGTCCTATGAAACACAGCCTCGTGAGGAGATGTTACTTTTTCGCAGTTAAAGAAGTGACCTCAGCTCCCTGCAGCCAGCATCTATTTGTGGGAGTGGCCCCTGCCCCGACAAGGAGTTGACCCTAACAATTTCCTGAGGGTGGGTGGCACTCTTTATTTATTCGCCCACGTTGACCCAATCAGCTTCCATATAAAAGCTTTAGGAGGCACTTTAGGGGGCTACAGTAGGCTTTAGCGCTAATTGGCTTCCGATTTAAGTCTGGCACCTTCAGAAAAATTGTTTCGGCGTACAGCTCGTCACCCTTTAGCAGATATCCGATTACTAAATAAAGGCGATAAGACAGCAGCCGTTATCTTATCACAGGCCCTCTTCTTGAAATTATGGCTGCGCTTGCGGCGCAGTTGTAGCTGAGGCTTACCTTATCGAGATCAGGCCCTATTTTTAAGATTATAGCTGCGCCTGTGACGTAGCAGTAATTATAATCTTTTACTGAAAAGGAATTTTACAGGTTTAATATAATAACTACGGTTTTATAAAAGAACATTTATAAACCTAATAAAATTTAAAAAAAAAAAAATAGAATTTAATATTAAGTTATAAAGTTTTTCGTATAACTAACTATTTTAATACCATGGAGCTTATAGCTTTGGCTGAAAAAAGGTGGGATGGAATGGGCAAAAAGTACCATAACTTTAAATCCATGTTCCAGCGATGGCAGGATATGCGTAATGGTGGAGCTCAACGGATAGTTTGTTAGATAAACACCCGAAATCATCATTAACAGCATTTTTAATGCTTCAATTGCATTATGTCGTAGAGTTACCGCTGATAACTCTTTCTTAATATGTGGAATATACGGTGGAAATGAGGGTGGGCGGCTGGGGTGCGCCGTCTTTCTTTTGTCCAGCGCCTGCTTGGTAAGCAATAAGCGGGGTCTCTGTGCCAGGAAGGACAGTCAATATTGTAATATTACCAATCACAGAGGCCTAGCACGAGTACAAGTATGCATCGACTTGGCGCCGCGATTATGCTGTTATCATCCCCTTTTGAAAAGAGGCCGCACACTGAATCACTAATCCATTATCACTTCGGGGGTTCATAATGGCAGGCGACAAGGTCCTAGTATTCGGTGCCACAGGACCAACGGGCATCTGCCTACTTAGAGAGCTCCTCTTCCGCAAACACCCAACTATAGCGTACGTCCGGAACCCATCCAAAATTCCGAGCGAATTGTCTGCGAACCCACTTCTCGAGGTGAGTTCATCCCATTACTCTTTGATTGTTAGATACTCGGCTTAGTACTTCGTACCCAGATCGTCAAAGGCGAGATAGATGATGTTGAAGCCCTATCACTCGCTGTAGCAAAGTCGTCCATGATTCTTTCTCTTCTGGGCCCAAGTTCATCAAGTCTAACGGCGCTGCCGGATTCGTCGATCTATCCGGATTTTTACACCCGGCTCTTCCCCCTCATGCGTCAGCACGGCGTGAAGCGCATTATGGCAATGAGCACACCGTCTGCCAGCCAGCCCGAGGATCGCTTCCACTTCCTGATGGCACTTATGGTCCTATTAGTACGATTCATCGCCCCGAAAGCCTATCGCGCGATGCGAGGGATCGCAAATGTGTTCAAGGAGCAAGCCCAAGGCCTGGATTGGATCGTTTACCGCATCACCAGGATTCCTGGCGCCTCGGACGAGGAAAGTTGGAAGAAAGGACGGGAAAGCGGCGGGGTCCATGCCGGGTACGTTGGTGACGGGACGTGGGGCCTCACGACCAACAGGAGCGCCTTAGCTCGATGGCTCGTTGACGCTGTGGAGGATGAAGAGGGGATGAAAAATTGGATTGGGAAACTCCCAGCTGTTAGTGGTCTGTCCGCCTCGAAGGTCAAGACTACATAATTAGGTCTTTATGGTTTCTCCTAGTGCGCTATCCTCGTTTCCATAATTTTCCAGGCTTTGGCGAGAAGAATGATAGACCTGTCCCATGGTAACGTACATCAAGCGGTTTAGGTCCAAACCTTCTCATGGCATACTTCTTATAATCACCGTTATTTGTTATAGTGAACAAATTATTGAACTTAACTATCCTCAAGCCGATAATGACTTCAAAATTTAAGGCCTCGTATGTATCTAGCTTGTTACACTGTTACATATCCTAGCAAGATAGTGCCCAAGCATGTATAGAACTGATCGATAGATCCTAACAGGCATCAAAGCAACCTCTTCTTTCCCGAAACATCATATCTCGGGCACTTTCCATAGTAGCCTATTATATCTTACAGTTTTATCCCGGACGCATAACTGATAGCCTACAAACTTTCTCGTTAACCAGGGCGATAGTGAACCACAATGCTCACCAAGTGCCAAGGGCCCTATGGATACGCTGCCAGGATCTCTTTTGAATCAAGGTTACTTTCCACTTCTGCATTTTGATATACGAACGGAAAATAGCCGAGTTATATAAATGGGCTTCTTACTAATGTCACATGGCACCCCTTCTCCTTACTACGGACTAAACAGGCTAACCACTTGCCAACACAGGAAACATCTCATTTTAGCATTTCAAGATTATTTGCAAAGTATATAATTCCTGGCTATGTGTTCCACGGACACAGAGACACCAATAGGGGAGCTTGCGAAACCAAGATGCGAAATGCAAGCTACTCCATTTACAGTACTCAAAGAAAGCCGAAGCCCCTGATAGTTGATTTTATCATGGGACCTCCCAATTGGGATCCTATTCCCGTGCCCCTCACCAACGTCTAGCCGTTATTCGCATGTAAGCATATCACAACCAATTTAGTTGCTGTGCGAAGAAGTTGCACTACCATCAGATATCCTATTAGGAAGCCTTGCCGAACTAAAAGGGACCCCAGAAGAATTTCGAAATCGATACGCCTACAAGGAAGCAGCTGCACAGCTCTTGAGGGATATATTGATGATGATATCTAGGAAGCTAGCAAACGGTGATCCCACTCGGTGTAGTTTATCCACTGACATAGGGCTCCAGAACTCCGGCAAGGATCAACGTTATTACAGGTAGTCCCTGAAGCTCTAAAGGACTCTAAAAGGGGCCCCTTTTCCGTGGCAGAAATCAACAGAAACACAACAACAAACGACGTGGATCAAGAACAGAACCACCTTCCCCATACCCTAGTGAGCGTATATAGAAGAACCCCATGGCCCGGTCGCACTAAGACTGAATGGGACCATCTGTTGAACTCCGCCACCACGCAGCACCCGCCAATTATTGCTAACAAAGGAAACACCATCATGTCAAGCAGGCTTATAGCCACACAGAAACGCAGTCTCCAGCCTCAGTCAGAACCCAAAGTCAGGATTCCCGTTCTGCTGAGTAGGCAGCATAGCGAGAGAAAACTCCTGCACGCTGCTATACTCCTGGAAGTCGAGCAGGTGCATCATGCTCTGATGCTCAAGCAGATCCACCTGGCGATAGAATCCATAGGCACCTCCCCTTACGCAGCCAGCGATTGTGCAGGGGAATGGAGGCAATTGCACCTGCGTAGTAGCATTGCCCCCCATAGCGACAGGGGCAGTACCAGGAATAGGAACTGCAGGGGCAGCAGCGACAGCGGGAGAAGAATCAGCAGCCGTCCTAGACAGCTTGTCGACCGTCTCGATTTTATGGTAGACTTTTAGGTGCTGGACCAGGTGGTCGTAACGGCGGAAGCCGTTGGTGCCCTGGTGGCGGTAGCAGTATCCGCATGGGTACTGAGGTGCATCGCTGGACTTGTTGGTTATGTGTCGGTTAAGGGCGTCTAGCCTGGTGAATTTGGATCCACAGATGCAGCCGTAAGCATGGTGAGAAGTTTCTTTGGCGTGTTTGTTAAGCTGAGCAATGTTCGTAAATTCATGCAAGCACTCTATGCAGCCCAAGGCAGATGATGCAACGATGCGAAAATGCGCGTCTCTATTCTGCCTATCAGCCTAGATTAAAAAAAAAATCCTTACCGCTCCTCAAGACCCACCAGCTGCCCAGATGCGGCAGCCGATTGCCCAAGAGGCGGTTCTGTGGTTGGCAGCAAGCCCCGCGCGAGGTCATGCTGGCCAACAGGCGTCCAGTCAATGGGAGTGAGGTCGCCAAGGTTGTTGATGAGTGGGGCATTGCAGAAGTCGAAGTAAGGTAGCTGATTGTATCCTTCCATGGTTGCGAAGTTCTTGGGGGCCGATCGATGAAAAGATACGGTAGGCCGGTTGCGTCGTGAGCACTCTCGAAGCTGTACTCTAGGGACGGGCATCGGCAACCTCTTGTGTCTACGTCTGGGTCGCCTTTGAGCAGTCTGAACAGGCTCTGGTAGGATACATGGGATGTACACGCTACGTGGCTAAGGTGGCAATAGGGTGGAAGGTTTGCAGGCAGTGCGTAAGGCTCCGTTGCGGGCGAACCAATCCGGAAGCGGCAGAAGAGGTCGCGAACAAGCCAGGAGATATTTTGGCTGTAATAATACTTCAGCATTTAGCTGTAGACTTGGGTAAGAACGCAACGTATGGAGGGCTTCGTAGGGCGAGGGAATACCGACTCATGCACCTTTACCTACGGACCTATAGGGTCCCGTAGGTAACGTAAAATTCCCCACGGGTTACAAATGACTTGGTTACGCGAAGCGCTATGTTAGCCAGGCCGCCTTGGAGGCGCTCAATTTGCCATGTGATGTCGGTATAGATGGATTCCAGGCGCGCCTGATATTTTGCCTCACTATTTTTATCTAATTTACGTTAGAGGTGAACGAAACCGTGTCAATGGTGCATTTGGAAGGGTCTGCTGTTGTACGGGGTACATGAACGAGTCGATGTTATCATGTAAGTGAAGCAACGGGCATTTTAAGCTTTCTTCAGGTAGCCGCGCAGGAGGGGAGTTAGAGGTTGGTCCGTCGAAGCTAAGCGGGCAATACGAAGTGGGAATTCTCGCAACCAGGGCAGGTCACCGTTAGAACTCTTGCAAGCCAAGGCGTATATGGAGAATGTCTCGTTATTTAACCTCGCACCTGCAAAACTATTCTTAAAGAGTCTGCTCAGACGGCATCAATCTTGGTACCGCCGATACAGTCCAACGTCCACGCCAGTCAAGGTCCCTATTTGACGACGGCAAAGTTGGTCAGGTTACCCAACGTCGGGGCCAGGCACTCCTTCATCACGACAGCCTCCCTCTCCTTTCAGCCCTTAGACTTGGCGTTAACTTGCGGGAACGGCTCGTCGGGCACGTCTTTGCCCAGGAACTCGCAAAGCGGCTCCCAGCCTTCCTTGACGGTCCATTCCAGGAGGCGGTCCTTGGGGACCATGCCGCCCACCATGTTGCAGTGCTCTACAGTTCGCTAGAATATTAAGAATGGAGAAAAAGTCAGACAAAGCTATCTCACCTCTGTACACCCAGATACCCTTGGCTGTGACAGCATCCACAAAGCCTTCGCGCGAGTCTATGCAGCGGAAGAGCCCTGGCCAGAGCAGCCGTTCGTAGACGTGCCACACCCACCACAGCGCCCGGTCGAACCAGAAGAGTATGTACATGGACCAGTTGCGGTTGACGGCCACCAGGGACTCCTGCATGCTGCCCATCCAGGGGTCGAGGTCACGCCGCGTGTTGAGCACGACCTTGGCCTCCGGGTACGCCTGAATCATCTCCGCGGCGAAGCCCTAGCGGCCGCGTCCGTTACGGCGACCGAGTTTCCCAGAAGAGCGTCGAAGTTGTCCGCCGTGATGATCACGTTGCCCCGCCCTTGGCGGCGTATTTCCCCCGACTGCCGGGGCACATCATCATCGCGGAGCCACTTTCGGCGGGCAAGGCGCGTCCACCCTTTGGCGCGGATGGGCCGCTCAAATATTATGTCCCAGCCGTGGCGCGTGTGGTCGTAGCCGAGGCGGAAGAGCGCCGCCTGGAGGGACTCGGTTGCGGACCCGGGGGCCCGACGCAGAGGGCCTCCATGGGCCTGGTGCGCATGCGAGGCGGTGGCTCGGGGACGTCATAAACGTGGCGCTCGAGGAAGTGCCACCGGAAGGACGTAAGAACCATGTTGAGACAAAAATGTTTGTGGCGTAGGTGTGTTTTATGTGGTGAGTAACAAGAGTAAGCTCTGATAACTGTTCGAAATACCGAGTGCCTGAGGCGCAGTTCGGGGCAAGGTCTGGGCTATGACGGCGATTTATACGGTCGATCAAGGACAAAGTGGGCGTTTTATTTCGGTGTTGTATCATTACTCGCTCTCTCTGAATATAAGGGCAATACGATTTTCGAATCCGACGAACCTAACCGGCGTTGAATTCTGGTAATTTACGTCAAACCCGGAGCATATGCCTACTTGAGACGGAGTTCCTAGGAGGATGTTCGTACTTCACAATGCATTAGTTCAAGAAAGCATACCTCTCCTGACTATGATTACCCTTGTCATGGGTTCACGATTAATCAAGTGATAAGCTTGATGTGGTGTTGGTAGTAAGATTCGAAAAGATCATCATGATTAGTCTGACTACATACGTTGGCCTGCTTGCAAGGCATGTGAATGTAACCCTACCTTTGGCTGGGCCCGCACCTCAGCCGAGACGTGCCATCCATCTTCGTGGAACATGGGTGATGGCACATAATGGCTCTCGTAGGTCAATCAATGCGTCGGTTTAATAACTTGAGTACCCAAAATTGGTCGTGTTGGTCGATTTGTACTATATCGACCAGCCTGGGTTGTTCAGAGACAGCGCTCACTACGCCGCCAACCGTGGTTAATAGGGGCACAGACAGGCCAAGTCTGAATTGATCACTGCAATGCCACGCATATTGATGGAGACCTGAAGATTCGGCCTTAAAAAAATCCAAGGGGGTTTCTTACGGGTGAGCCGTTTCCCGAATATTCCATTCTAGTGTTGGTCTCGCCCAACCTTCGAATTAAAAGTCTGGTGATGACAACATTCTGCGGGAGACGCAATCACCCATCAATATACACGCCAAGATACTAGACTAGTGATAAGACCTCGAGGATGCCCATAGAGTGGAACAATGTGCGTACTCCTCTTAATCAAGGATAACTACCCTCTCTCTTTGCTGAAGTCGTGCTTCTACTTAACGTACTTCTGGCATATTGATACTTCTCCAATCATATTCCGGCGATAGGGCTCGGATGGAGGAGGCTGCACTGACACTGCGCTGATCAGGGTTGCGGCTTTCGCTCGTTTGCGTTGGGAGTTGGAGCCGGATCAATAGCTGTCATCGAAACTGAACAGCTGTAGGCATCAACTCGGTTAATAAGCTTGCTCGAGCAGAGGCATATACCCGAGAAAGAATGGTTCAACAATGTCGCATGTGGATATCATTACAGAGAGTTTCATGCTTATAATAAGCCCTTGGCCCGCACCATACAAAGTAAGATAGAGGAGTAGCTTTTGCGCCTCCAAAGTATGCACGTATTCCTCAAGGCAGTCTTGGGTCGTTGGAGTGTAATTAAGTCGGGATCATAGGGACGCAGTTATAATATATATAACATAGGCTACCGCCTGTCAATAATTCCCCGTAGACAATCACATCAGACATCCAAGCCCATGCTGACCAGGTGAGCACTCGGCTTGTATATCGTGGCGACTGATAAACTAGCATTGAGACATACTTACGTCTCAATAAATATTAATTCATGACCCTCTACTCATCACAAAACGCCCTGCAGGCCTGTTTTGCCACATACGCCCCTTAGGGTAGCTGTAACCATATTCCTGACTGTAATTCACCATAGTAGCCTTGGCCAGGATGTTGGCAGAACTATATATTGTGATTCTCGTTTCACCCGCATTTCCGGTCAGTAGTGCATGCTTCGGCCTAGTTATTTTATAGTCCGGCATCATGTTTTAGTCCGTGTATGACTTGACGCCCTGAGTGTGGGATAGTCGAAAGCCCCGTTGGTAAGTAATATGAGATGGTTTTATATTGGCCTTATAAGTGGCTGCCTGTTCTCTTAAGTGCTTTGGGGTTCACAAAGTCGTTGTTAACTGTAATACTTTATTAATCAATTGCTAAAAACCCCTATCCAAGGAGTGACAGCCATCCCCCTGTCACACTAATACAGGGGTACTTGCTGCCTAAATCCGCCTTACGGATCTCAGCCCGCCCCACATTAGACTCAGCTCTTCAAACAGCACCTCGTCGTACCTCTTGACCTCTCAGCCTTCTCCAATGATTTCTAAGACCATCACATGAGCAAACCACAACTTATACTGACCAGAGACTTGATTGTTACTGGTTGATCACCTCAGAGTTATTCGTTACATTGACTTGTATTAAAATTTTGCGGCAATCATGGGTAAACCATCTGACGTTGCCACTGGCGGCTCAAAGTCCACGTCGCCTGATGGCGTCTCCCTACACACAAATCCCGGCGAGAGCTATAGGGACCGCTATCGCGACGACGAAGATGCACCTCAGCTAGAAACCGACGACCTGCCTCCGAGCTACGGCGCCGCGATACTCGAACCGTCCGACGACCCGCCACCCGCGCCGCCGCTGATCGAGATCCCGTACCTCGCGGAGGACGCCAACACGAAGGCGCGCTACTACGTCGACCGTCGGCTCGAGGACCCCGTCCGCCTCGAGCAGTTCATACGGGCCGAGGCCGCGACGCCGCCGCGCCCCTACGTGCGGCTCCTCGGCACGCACACCGAGACGACGCGAGACAGCAAGGGCAAGACGGAGAGGAACACCGTGACGGACTTCGACGTCAGCGTCGAGCTGACGCCCTACCTGTACTCGGACGCGCAGTACCGGAGGTCGTGGACGCGGCTGCGCACCGTCGAGGACGGTGAGAGGGCGAAGCGGGGCACGGTGTTCGCCGGACGCGCGCCGGGGTCGGGGTCAAGGGCGGCGCGGGACATCGAAGTCGGCGGCACGGACGCGAAGCCGACCCTGCGGGAGTGGTGCCACCGGTACGCGGCCAGCCACGCGGGGCTCAAATGCTTCGCGCTGCGGCGGCGCATGGTGGGGTTCGACGAGGCGGGCGTCGTGTACCGGCTGCGGACGCTCGTCAACGACACGAACTACCGCGGCAACCTGCGTGTCGAGCTCGTGGTCCGGAACGAGGTCGTCGAGTGCTACAACGAGTGCCGGACAAACCGCTGGCGCTTCACGGTGTGGATCTGGTGGCTCGTCGTGCTATCGCTCATGTTCGTCCTCACCTGGCCGTACCTGTGGCTGCGCACCAAGCGCTGGGAGGTCGTCGTGGCCGAGTGGCCATTCTCGGTAGTGGCCGACGACGGCAGCAAACAGTACGTCAGCATCAGCGAGGATCAGTGGTACAACCTGTGGGCCCGCGCCATTTGCAAGGCCGTCTTGGAGAAGCGGCAGGCGGTGCTGGACCAGGCGGACCTCAGGAGGGCGGAGGAGCCCGAACCGCCGCTGAGTACCGGCCACGCCGGCGTGGATGGGGCGGTGGGTCTGTTCAGAGCCGGCATAAATGCTATGAACGAGGTCAATCGGCACCTTGGCTGGGGTGGGGATTGCTAGTCGTATTCCGTCGACTGGTTTGACACAAACCCCAAGAAACGCAAAAGTCCTCATGAGCTATGACTCGAGATATGTTTGCTGTCAAAGGCCAATTCACGGTCACCTCGTATCAGATGTTTTTCTGGAGTCGTTCCCCTATTCCAGTAAGTTTACGTCGAGAGAATAAGCATGGCATCCGAGGCACAGATGTTGGCAAGCCTGTCCTATATGTACCATATCCGCTCTTGTGTGGCATTCGCCGCTAAATCTCAGAAGGATCACATTCTCTCTGCTGGAGTACCAGCCTTCTAGCCTACAGAGTTGATATGAGTACCACCTACTAGCTAAGATTGGTCGACCCTGTTAGTGGGCGTCTCCTGCAGATGCTTTTCCGATTAGATTTCAGCTTAGTATCAAATAGCCTCTCCTACGAATGCTGCCTACACCAACAATATCCGCAGCTGCAAAAATTTCACGGCCGACGCAGTGCCTTTCACGATAACCGTTAGGAGACACGCATATCGCAGACGTATGATACAGAGTTGCGGTCTCTAGTTGTTCAGTGGACAGCGTATAAGTTCCCTCCGCTCCTCGGTGAAAGACGAACTCTTTCCGGAAGTGCCTCAAGCGGCTGCCGGATGCTCTGCGAAGGCTAGGCTCCTAGAAACATGCCAGAAGTTTTCTCCCTGTCCTTTGGTGTCCGAGAGTAAGCCTCTAAACCTCTATACCGCTGAGACCTACCGTCTGTACCTACCCAAGAACACGATAGGAAATCGATCTCCATCCCCCTATCTCGTGTCTCCCGGTGACCGGTCGGAGACCTAGGACCACCAGACCTCTATGTCGCCCCCCGGCCTCGCCCCTCCTCGGCCTCCCACGCCCTCTGCACGCACGGGCCCAGGGCGCTACTGAGGGCAGCGAGACTACCCAGGATCTCCTCATGCCGGCCCTTGAAATTCCCTACGACGGCCTCCAGGCTCTGCATGCTCCCCGCGATCTCGTTCGCGACCCGCAGGATCCACTCCGACGGCACCAAGCTGCCCTGCCTGCCCAGGGTGCCGACGGCGGTGGCGGCGCGGTCCATCTGCGCCTTCATCTCGACCTGTAAGTAGGCCATCTGCCCGAGGCGGGTGCTGATGGTGCCAGCGTAGTGCTCGATGTCGCCCGACAGTTGGGTCAGCCATTCCGCTGGCGAGGGTGCGGGACCCTCTCTGGACCGGGAGCTTGCCATTGTTTCTTGTTCGGCGCTGCGGGTCGCTGCTGTCGTTTTTCTGGTTGGAGTTCGGCTTGGAGGTGTAAGGTAGCTAGTTAGTACTGTATTTGGAGCGTGTTGTGGCAGGCGACAAGCGTTTGCTTGACTTGAGACCCAGGAAAGCAGAATGTAATTAGAGTTCAGAAAGAATTGCTGTCTGTCTGTCAAGGCCGAAGTGTGAAGGCCACGGCACGCTGGGCCAGTCTCTTAAATAATACTTCATTCAAGCCCGTGTTACCTTCTCGAGCCCCGGACGCTTAAATAACTTTGTTTGTTCTTCGACGAGTCGCTGCCCCGACTCGAGCCAATAGTCTCCCAGGTGAATCACTGGGATGGCGTGAGGCATGCTCTTCTACCAGTTAGAAAGAAACGAGATGAACCGCGCCGGCGGCTGACACAAACAGGGAATGTATGACACTGCTGACGGCGGGTTCATGTTAAAATGCGCTGCTGTGGAATTACATCACGGCGTCACGCGGCGCTGAATAATCAGCCACACCCACGACTACTCCGGTGAGAGGTGCTGAGATTAGGTGGTTGTGGGCTTTCGACCAGAGAACGAGGACACTGATTCAAACTCGGGACCTGCGTAGCAAGCACTGCTACCTAGTTGCCTCCGGTTCGTTCGTCTCATGCTAACTTCCGAAGAGGCTCAAGCATCACCGCAAAGATAAGGGTCATTCCGACCTGAATGCTTATGTGGCGCTTCGTTTAATAGACGATACGAAACCGATAACATGGAAGGGAAGGCCTTACTATATGTATAAGAGGGATAGTCCGTGGTCAACATATGGAAGAGTTACGAATAAATACGCTGCACTATCCAACTTTGATAAAGTCAGAGCTCTGGTCTTCTATCAATGAATATTGTGCAAATAAGCATGGAGAGAAGCTAGGTGCAAAGTAAAATTGCCAGCGATAGAACGGAGGCGATTCTATGTCCTTTGAACTTCGACAGCACCCTGTCAAGCGAATAGTAATAGTGAATGATCGTTTTCATATAAGTTGAGCCAGTTTGATACCTTACACAGAACCGTGATTTGGCACGGCAGGCGTTATAGTCAGATGAAAAATTCTCCGAGGACCATTTTCCAGATAGGGGAAAGCGGATGAAAGTACGTATCAGTAAGCATCATATTCACTGTGCCTACCCTATTTATTCGTGCATCTATTACCGTGCGTCGTTCTTCAGTTTCCACTGTAAGCTGCAGATGACATATCTGCTGATTCAGCCAGGGGTATTGATAACAGACATTTGATTTCTAATGTCACGATGCCACCCCAGAATATAAGAGACGATGAACCGGACGGGTCTCCCATAGGACGGAGACAGAGGCCAAACAGGCAAACTCGCTTCACAGGATACTTTTAAAAGATTACTTATAGCATCAAGGATCTACTCGCTCCGTCGACATGGCTCCTATCCGCGTTGCCCTCATCGGCCTCTCCAGATCCGCCAAGGTCTCGTGGGCAGCCGAGGGTCACTTGCCTTACCTGCTGTCTCCCCGCGGGAGATCACACTATGAGATCGTAGCACTGCTCAACTCCAGCACCGGCGCAGCCGAAGCGGCGCGCGACCACTACGGCCTCCCTGCCACGGTGAAGGCATACGGCGACCCAAAACACTTAGCTGCGGACCAGGACGTGGATCTCGTCGTCTGCAATACGCGGGTGGACACGCACGTCGCATTGACGCGGGATTCTCTCATGGCGGGCAAGGCGGTCTACGTCGAATGGCCGCTGGCTGAGAACTACGACGCGGCGGTTGCGTTGTTCGGACAGGGGCGCATCGATAATAGCATTGCCGGATTGCAGGGCCGCGTATCTCCCATCGCGCTCAAGATCAAGGAGATCCTCAAAACGGGGCGCATCGGCCGAGTCCTGAGTAGCGACATCCGTGCCTTCGGAAACCTCCTCCCGCGCGACGCTCTGCCCGAGGGCCTAAAGTACTTCGCCGAGAGGAAAGTCGGGGGTAACCCAATCACCATCGCTTATGCGCATACCATCGACTACGTGCACGACATCCTGGGCGAGTTCGCCTCCTTCGAGAGTCGAATGCAGATTCAACGGCGGGCCATCAAAATCCTAGGAGGCGACGGTACGCAGAGAGGGGAGGTTCAGTCCGACGTGCCTGACTTCCTGGCCGTCCACGGAAAGCTGGCGAGAGACAAGACGGACATCGCAGACGACGCTACGCTCGCGGTGACATTCAGGTCGGGTCAGCAGTTCAAGGGCACTCCGGGCTTCGTTTGGAGCATCAACGGTGAGAAAGGCGAGATCTTAGTCACCGCCTCGGGTGCATACCTTCATTCGGACTCCTATGGCGAGCCCATCAAGATCCAGGTACATGATCACGCGACGGATGAGGTCATTGACGTCTCGTGGGACTGGAAGGACTGGCAGAAAGACCTTCCCGTCCGCGCCCGTATCGTAGCCGAGTTGTATGAGAGATACGCACATTGGTGGGAGAACGGAAGGCCTTCTGGACCCCTAACAGACGGGGAGGAATGGCCTCGACTCCATGATGCGGTGGAGAGGATGAGTGAGTTTAGAGAGTTGTTCGCCCAGTACGATGAGCTATAGTGTCCAATTCAAACACTAGACTGGGGTTAGATAGATAACGAGGTAATTATAAAGCAAGTGCGCAAGAGGAAAAGACAGCTGAGCCTCCATAAAAACGCACGCAGGACTCGAAACGATACCATTATGCAACCCATGATACCATCGACTGAACCCAATGGGCGGACCAATGGAAATGGCGTGTGGGTTAGCGGACGAGTGGGACTCGGTGAGAGAACACAGGAAGAGGCACGAAGTGAACATGCCCATTCCATGCAAAACGGCAGCCATTTCTAATCTCGGGGTGTCTGGGGCCCCGGATACTGAACGGTTGCGCCCCTTGTAACACATACGACGGACAATGCAACCCCACGTTACATAGATCGTGTATCATGCATGTTCGAAAATTTGGTCTCATTTGAAGGATTCACGCCGGTATTCCCCTCCCTGTAAGTCCCGATCACGTGACTGTCCGGTGGCGGCTTAACTAAGACATTAGCCGCATACGGTCGAAGACGGGCCGACTGACTGCATCAAGATACGGCCGGGGCCCCCGAATGGATCATTCCTAGCAGCTTCGGGTTCCGGAAGTTCTTCTTCCTCATATAACCGATTGTAAAATTTTTTGACAAGATTCCAAGGACGCCCAGGTTTACGCTCAGCACTCGACCCTCTTTGACAACCTCTGTTTCGACCTGGATAAGAGTTGCTTATTACAGTACTTATATTTGCTTGCCTTACAGCCACCTCAAATGCTTCATCTGGATGTCCTAGCAGTCCTAACTCTCTATGTTATGTGCGAAGGTAGCTGCTGCCCTACCTAGGAAGGTACTTGGATTTGAATCGGGTAGGGTTCACTGATCCACTAATAACGCAGCAAGGGTTCAGGTAGCGTGAGGGAACACTCTCTTCTAGAAGGTCGACTGGCCAACAATAAATGAAGTAATAAGAGAGTTTCGTAGTAGCCCTGAATTCCTCTTAGGGACGGGTGTCGCATGAATCAGTTGTTTTACATCTGATTGGCCTTTAGTCGGATATGACATCCCAGGTTGGCGTACATGTACGATCCTGGATCGTTACTGAAATTGACCGGAACTAAACGCTTTCTGGCAACCTCATCACGAATCCTCCTTTTCCCCATATTAACTAAATGCATTAACCGAGCAGGGCTGGTATAGCTCCCAGAATACCACCTCCAATACCACGACTAATACCACTTGGAACTGCAAATACCAAAGTTGTATTCCTGAATAAGGGGGCTCTCGCCGGCTCCCCAAAATCCCCCAACCTTAACCCCACTTAAGGAGACGGTTAGAAACCAATTATTAAAAGCAGAAGTATCACCCTTGATCACTTACGACGCTAGTTTTGCGGGTATATAGGTGATTAGCGATAGGGTTCCCCAAAAAGCGGTTAACTTCGGTCAATTAACGGTTTAACATGGTACCCCCACCTCGGGCGTTATATGACGTCTTAGCCCGCCAGCCCACCTAGCCCCAGCCCCAGCCTCAGCCCCACCCCGCTCCGAGGGCAACAACTGAACAAAACGGCGCCAAACGATAGCTGCAAATGTAACCAACCAACCATGTCTCAGTGGTTTCTCACACCTAGAAAGAGTTAAGACTGCGAGAAGCCGCCAAGGACGTGGCGTTTCCGCCTTGCGGCCATTTACCCTAGAGTGGACGCTTATCACGACCAAAAGATACTAAAAAAGAGCTGGACTGATTTAGTAGGTTGTCTTGCTCCAGCGGCCAGGAAGATCCTTGTATTCACCCGGGATCTCCATATGCCGTTGCAAAGTCAGATTCAGGGTTCCCGTCGCCGCCCGTCTTTCCGCAGCTGCTAGCCATGCACGAAAACAAATTCCCTTTTAAGGCATTGCGGGCGTTTCGTTTTCCCTAGCGATCCTTTTCCGTTTCTTCTTTTCAAATCCTGCATTATTTGTCTGCGTTCCTTATTCTCATCGTATGTTCAGTAACAAAGCAGTCCTATATTTTAGCGTCATAGACATCTTGCTTATGCCTTTGTTGAATCACCTTCGGTTTGCTTTTCAATAGCTTTACATCGGGGATCAAAGCCCATTCCTGGATCCCGCTGCTGCCTATGGTACCCTCGAGAGAACACGACTCCAGTTCGGCTGCTGAAGATTCGGTAACAATGGACGCTAAAAGGGAGTCGATCACCAAGCGTCGGTCCGTCGAACTTGAAGGCGACGTCGACTCGGCCGACCAGGTGCTCGCCTCCTTAGGCTATACTCCCGAGCTCTCGCGCAATCGCTCTACCTTGCAGGTCGCTTTCATGTCCTTCGTCCTGGCCTCGATTCCTTATGGTCTTGCGACGACGCTGTATTACCCCTTGGTCGGTGGCGGTCCTGCCAACATCATCTGGGGCTGGGTTGCCATCTCGTGCATTATCGTCTGCGTCGCTGCCTCCCTTGGTGAGATTACGAGCGTATATCCGACTGCCGGCGGTGTCTATTACCAGTCCTTTATGTTGGCACCTCTTAAGTGGCGTCGTTTAGCCGCTTGGGTTTGTGGCTGGCTATACGTGGTTGGCAACGTCACCATCACGCTCGCCGTCAACTTCGGCACGGCCTTGTTCATCGTCGGATGCGTAAACGTTTTCGGCACAGACGACGCTCCTATAATAGCGGGCGAGCCGTACCAAATTTTCCTCATATTCCTGGGTATTACCCTGCTGTGTAATGCCGTCTCATCTCTGTGCAACCGCTGGCTGCCGTTGATCGACGTACGTGTTTACCCCGGAATCCCACACCCCAGCAATCCACTAACATGGCGGGGATTACTAGACATTTGCCATCTTTTGGACGTTCGCCGGGGTTATCGCTATCATAATCACGGTTTTGGTTATCGCAAGAGAAGGCCGTCGTAACGCGGCCTGGGTTTTCGGTCACTTCGAGGCCAATTCCGGCTGGCCTGATGGCTGGTCATTCATGGTGGGTCTGTTGCACGCCGCCTACGCCACCTCGTCAACCGGCATGATTATCTCGTAAGTCGACACCCACTTAGGCTGTCAACTCGCTCGGAATGCTTACAGCGCACGCAGCATGTGCGAGGAGGTTCGATCGCCCGCTACTCAGGTGCCGAAGGCTATGGTGATGACCATCTTTATTAACACATTTGCGGGTCTATTATTCATGATCCCCCTGGTCTTCGTCATGCCCGACATCCAAACGCTCCTTCTCTCGGCTCAGCCAGTCCCGGTTATCATCAAGACCGCCGTAGGACATTCAGGGGGTGCCTTTGCCTTGACCATTCCTATCATAGTTCTGGCCCTCATCTGCGGTATCGGCTGCACGACGGCTGCTTCCCGCTGCATCTGGGCCTTCTCTCGTGACGGAGCCATTCCCGGCTCAAAATGGTGGAGCCAGGTCAACCACAAACTGGACGTACCCGTCAACGCTATGATGCTCAGCATGATCGTCCAAATTCTACTTGGTCTCATCTATTTCGGCTCGACGGCGGCCTTCAACGCGTTTTCCGGCGTCGGCGTCATCTGCCTGACGACTGCTTACGCCACCCCGATTGTCGTGAGCCTCATGGAGTGGCGCAAAACAGTCAGCACAGCTCCTTTCCAGCTAGGTTCTCTCGGTTGGTTCTGCAATATCGTTGCTATCTGTATGTGCTCAACGTTTGTGTCGCGCTTGTCCCCCGTTTGCTGACATTAGTATAGCTTGGTCTCTGCTTGCCATCCCGCTCTTCTGTATGCCATCTATGGTTCCGGTCATCGACGCCGCCACGATGAACTACGCGTCAGTCGTCTTCGTGGGTTTCAGTCTGATCTCCGTCGCATGGTATATGGCTTGGGGACGACGCAACTATGCCGGTCCTCCTACGTGATGACTCCCATGTGATGCGTCGTAGAACATGTCCGAAACGAGTGAGTTGTGATTGACTTGGATAGTCACAGGATAGATTTTACGCGCAGCAGTTGTGTGTCGCATTTGATACCCCGCGTTACGAAAGAGAGGACCAACATTCCTGTCAAACGCGAAATGCCACGGGAGAGAGAGAAAAGCATCAGATTCGATCGAAAGTTTGGATTGCGGGACTTGGCCATGTACCGTGCACGATCCAGACCCCGGTTTATATACTCAATCGATCGATAACCGAATGGTGTCATCCCGTCCTACACTAACATCGACCCACATGATCCGAGGCTTGGCTCTCGAGCTACGGAGTGATATTCTTATTTATGCCTGGCATTGAAAGTAGTAGTCGTTGAGCTTGACACACGATCCAGACTATGTATGTGATAATTATCCCATAATCAGCATCTCGTATCTAGAAGATAAAGTAGGAGCTGGTCGAAGAATTGTGTCACTTACCGTGCAAGCCGTACAACCGTCCCACCCGATACCCCCGCACTGTCCATACAACTGCGCCGTGCATCCCGAACCGCCATCACCGCCCGTCGGCTGCGGCTGCGGGGCCTGGGTCACGGTGCCCGAGGGTCCCGAACCGGGGGTGCAGGTCTGCTCACAGCCGACGCAGGCGGACCCCGCGCGCTTCGTCGTGCCACCCTGGATGACGGCGGGCCCCGGCGCTTTATAAGAACTCACCGGCCCGTGGATATTGACGAGGATGCCCGGGTCAGACGCCGAGAAGGCCCCCGGCAGGGATACCCCCGCCGGTGTCCGCGACCCGGTCCCCGTGATCGACAGCTGGTAGCACGTCATGTAGAACTGCGCGCCGCCGCTGCCGCCCGCCGTGTGTAAGGCGAGGGCCTCCGCCCGCAGCAGGTAGTCGCCCGCTGCGAGGTCCGAGGGGATCGGCACGGACATCTTGCCGCAGCAGGTGTTGAGGTCTTTGGTTCCCCACTGTTCCGTCGTCGAGGGTGTGGTTAGTCATGTCATCACGCTGTTGGGCCATGTCGGTTGACAGATACGTGGATGCGGGGGAGGTCGGTAGGAAAGTAGGGAGGTGGGTTCGTGGACAATGGGGAAGGAAGAGAGAAGAACAACGCACGAAATCGTCATCGCCCGACCCGCCGGCGCCATTCTTGGCCCACGAGTCCTCGAAGATCTTGAACCACGGCGCCGAGCCGTCGGCCTTGGTCGCATCATCCACCTTGGAGAGGTACACGGCCACGGGCCCGTGGTGGGCACCGCCGATGGCCTCCTGGGAGCAGGAGCGATCGTTCGGTTGCTAGTACCTACATGTTAGCAGGCCGTGCACCCGGGCGTCGATCGAATGTCTGTATGTATGAGATGTTTGGAGATTTTCACCTGGTGCATCTCCACCGTCACCGTCGAGCCCGCCGGCACCACGCACTTGGCGCCCACGGGCCGCGTGCCCGCGTTGCACCGGATGTCGTTAGACATGACGTTCGTCACGGGCGAGTTGGACAGCGGAAGACGCGCGCACTGAGCGCCGTGCTGGGATCGTTAGCTGGTTCGCCTCGTCCGTCTGTCAAACTGTATGGGGACTAGGGGGTTGACTTATAAAGTCGGTGCCGCCGACCCAGAGGGCCTGGAACGTAGCGTGGGCGGCGGCCTGCCGGGCGCCGAGGGCCGCTGTGGCGGCGGCGGCGATCAGGGTCGACTTCATCGAGATTCTATTAACCGGTACTCCGTTCACGTATTGCAGTATAACCGGAGGACGTAGGATAGCGGCGTAGCTATAGCGTGATTGCTTCTGGGGGGTTATGAATAGGCAAGATCGACGGCGGTGATCTACACTGTGGGACGAGGAGGCCCCGATTATATAGACCGCTGAACGCCCCCCCTTTCCGCTAGCAGAGTTTCCAATCCTCATAGCTCGCTAAGCTTCTTCTGCGCTGTTAAAGACAAGAAACTGTCGATTCCACGCTCATCCGCCGCATTCCCTTGCCCGTAAATGGTGGGCACGCTGCTTGGACCGAGAGACCTTCTGCTTGGAATCGCTTGGTTTCGCTTGGGAACCGTAGTCACGTGGCGCCCTACCACGGTTCGAGGCTGGTTCGGAGCTCCGTTCCATCTTGAGCCATACCCAAAAGATCGGACGCGGGATTGCGGACGAAGGAGCGATTGGTGGATTCGGCACCTCCCCAAAGTGGCTGCGGCTCTCTTGCCTCCCGGTTTCCGGATTGGGGAATGCGGGCTTGGCCGGGCGGACGTTTCGTGTCCATGAGAGGATCGCGCTCCGCGATTCTGGGACAGGATGCCCTTCCAAATCGAATCGTGACGAGAAGACCTCACCTTAGATGTATAAGAAAATTATCAAAGTTGTTACGGCTTAGGGGTCAGCAGACGAAGACAAAGCCAGAGCATACCAGGCAGTCGAGGAGAGGGCTTAGCTTGTATATACCCCCTTTACCGTAAACTTTATGACTAAGATTAGAGGGCTCAGATTCGGGGCAAACAAACCGTCCTATAAAATAAACGATGTACCAGCTTGAAATACTGGACTCTGAGGCCTGTGCCTTTGGAACCCAAGATTTTGGGGGTTTTCAAAATCGGATATTATTGACCTTGCGTGACCAGCGGTATGGAGCCGTACCCAAGGAATTGCAGCGGTTGTAGGCGGAATGAACCGTGCAGGTGCGAGACACCAAGGTTACTGAAACCCCTCCCTATTCTGGACTCTTCATGGCACTATATCTCGTGAGACAGCCACCTGTTGCTCAAGTATGATTATGATACGACTATGTCTGGGTGTTTGATCCGTCGCCTAAACGAGACGGAAACTCTGTCACTGGCCAGCAGAACGATGCCGTCGTTGGTCTGGCAAGATGCTATTGCGCCCGGTTAAGAAAACGGCGAAGGAGTCGGTTCTGGAAACATATCAAACGCCTGAAGATATTAGAAAGCCGCTCCGGACAAGAAAAAGAAGGCAAAAGTTATCAGTTCTCCCCTAGTGCCTGCCATTCATTCTTCCCTTTCCAATAGATCAGGGGGACGATGTTTTTCCGGAGCTGACTATAAGTCATGGGCTGGGCAACAAGGTCAGCATGAACCTGTATGCATACTGCCATGTCAGTTTCCGGACCCCAGCCGCCCCCAGCTTGTAGTCCAAGTTTCCCGTGGTCGCCAGCTGATAGCTTAGGCTAGACGTGGCGGACAGGACGCTGCAGCTGAAACTTGAAGTTATGTCATTGAGAGTTCCATAACTGAAGTCAGACGCCGGGTAACTTTAACAGGCTTGGCGAAGAAGGACCGCCCTAAGTAGTTTTGGAACGTGGATAATTATCCGTATAAGTTGAAGAGGGCCCATGGCATGGATGCAAACGAGATCCGAAACATTAGCCAATCGCTCAGCTAATTTTGGGCAAATTTGGAAAGAATTAAGAGGGCGCCAATTATTACCAATTTTGATCATGATCAGCATAATAATTATCAGATTCAGGATGAGTTGCACGAGTGGCTCGAGCACATTCGTTTACTTAGGCGTCAATTTTGGGCTCAATCACGTGCTTTTTAGAGTTTCACCGCCTTATGCCATGGGCTAATGTAATTGGACCACGCTCACTCTGTGAACCCCTTTATGAAAGGTATTTGCCCATCTTATAAATCGCAACGAGCACAACACTGTATAACTTTCCCATTCTCAACAGCTACCTAACATTAACAAACTATAATCATGGAGACCTCCGTCGCACGATGTCCGCGCGTTGAACTCCCCGTGGAGGTGTGGGCACAGATCATCAGCTTCATCACGGACTCCCGGTACCTCCCACGGACGTGGCTGCACTTCCGGCGGGTGTCACGTGCCTTCAAGCACGCGACCGAGATGGCCTTCGTCAGCAGCCACCTGCCGCACGCGGACCTGATCTTCCGGGAGCATCGCAGCAGCTTCCATGCCGACCTCATCTTCCCAAAGGTCGTCTTCAAGTTCGATCGGCTGGCGGACGGCGACCGGGGCCGGGCCGTGTTCGTGCGGAAGCACCCGGCCGAATCGCTGAGGGAGATCAGCGTTGAGGCCGACTGCGGCGTGGGGGACAACAGCAACTTGTTCGACCTAACGATGCGCCGGTGGCGGGAGACCATGGAGCCCTACGCCACGCATGCCGCCGCGCAGCGGCAGCAGACGCCCAAGTCGTCGTCGCCATACGCGTGGCGGCCACACGTGCTCGCAGTGCGGCGCGTCGTCAACGACACGGCGCTCCCGGGCCTCGAGGTCGACTACGAGAAGCAGGAGATTTCGGTGCTGTGGGCTCCCATGCTGAGTCTCCTGTTCGGCGAGGAGGAGTACATCAAGTGGGCGAAGAAGGTCGACTACCAGCACTCGTCGGCGCGGCGGGGCATGGAGTCCATGATGCGCATGGTCGACTCCGGGGAGATGCGCTACGAGGAGGTCGCGGACCTGATGTGGGAGTTCACGACCAAGAGGAACTTCCGGGTGCTCGGCCTAGTTCGGCATGAGAGACTTGCGCGCTATGAACACAACGACCAGGATCTCAGAGATGATGCACTGAAGAGACAAGTCGTCGTCAGAGCGCGGGAACATCTTGAATGGGCAAATTTCGCCGACGAGTTTATACACAGAGACCCAGAAGAATGCAAAGGAAACTTCTACGACGGGATGGGCATGAAATTCCAGGGGAACAGCGAGTTGAACGGCCCCGGCGAATACGTGCATGTCCCTTGAGGGCTTATGGAAGAGGCGGTCACAGTGTACGATTAGGATAATGTTGATAGTGTTATCGGAAGCCAATAATTATATACTAATACTATGATGTACCACACCCGCTGCGTGCGTGCTAGGGCTTGGGCTTTAAGATATCCCTACTCCCTATGCTTCCTAGACCTACGCTCCGGTATGGGTTCCTCGGAACACCTTCGACGTCAACTTTCGCCATGTAGACGTTACCCGTGGAGCCTTCGTCGGCAATGGATGTGATGAAGAGTGTCCTCATATCGTTACCGCCGAACGCAGGGCACGAGGTCATCTTGGCGCCGGGAACCGAAACTGTAGCTACCGCCGTCCCTGCCGGCGAGTACCTGATGACTTTCCCCTTGGAATTGGCGGCCACCCAGATATGACTCTCTACGTCGACCGCCATGCCGTCTGGCTGAGCCCCGTCCTCCAGTTGAACAAATAACCGCGGGTTTGACGCCGCTCCGGTCTCGATGTCGTAATCGTACTGGTAGATCTTCCCCTCGGCCGTGTTACAGACATACATGACCTTATCGTCGGTAGACCAGACCGGGCCGTTCGGCACCGCCATCCGCTCTCCCGACGAGACGTCCCTCACCTTCCCGTTCTCGAGGCACCAGAGCCTGCCGATCCTGCTTTGCTCGTTCACGTCCATCGTGCTGGCCCACCAGCGCCCGCGGCCGTCGATGCCCCCGTCGTTCATGCGCACCTTCTGGTCGAGGCCCGCGTCGTCGTCGTGGTGCACGTCGGCGATCCGCTCGAACGTGCCCTTGACGGGGTCGAGCAGGGCGAAGCCGAGCCGCGTCTGCACGGCCAGCACGTCGGTCCGCCCCGCCACCACGTTGAGCCGCGTGATGGGCTCGTCGAGCTGCATCGTGTGCTTCCCCGCCCAGCCCTCGGACACCGGCACCGTGTGCACGAGCTTGTTCTTGATGTCGACGAAGAAGAAGACGTCGTCGGCGCCCCGGTAAAGGGGGCTCTCGCCTAGTCCCGATTGGGATGGCAGCCACTCTTGCGCTGTGTACTCTTTCATTTTTTAAGGACGATGTGATTGATGAATACCACTTAGTCGGATGATGAGTACCTCTTTAACTAGATAACGATTGCTGTGTCGTATAGAAGAAGTAAGACATACTCCCCATTGGTGAGAATGGATCATAAATATTCGTTCCCATAGGTGATCGATGACGTCACAATCTGTCATGGCAGTATACCAGTAATTCTGAATTGGGCTTTTTTAAAATTGACGAAACTATGACAAAATAAGTCTGAACAAGCGGGTCTCCGGGTCTATATATTGACTTGTGCAATCAGTACTCTCTTCTCCAAGGAGGTGCGCCGTGATCCTACACAGCGTTGCAGCCAAGCGCTAATAAGCAGGGCACTACACGTCTCCTCTTCTCCACCTAGTTCTGACCAGATCTCCCCAAAGTTCATGTGTACATCCCCTAAATGGTGGGGTTCCGGCTAGTCACTTGCACTACCGTACATGAAGCATAGACAATGATATATTGCCCATCGACCACTTACAGTCTGCCCTACGTCTGAAACCACCCGTCTCCTCCAAAGCTAATGCGCCCAGGTGGCCCGGCAGATGTATTGCATCATCCTATACGCATTCATTGTGTACTTGATTACGATTCATTTGTCAATCTCTCGTGCGCTCCCAATGGTAACCCCGGTGCTATGGCCCAGCAATCTGGTTGACGGTCAGGTTAGTGACAGTCGGTGTCAACACTATGAAGTTTGTACGTCAACTATCCGATTACCCATCTATTTCATAGTGATCATTGATATACCATAACTCCCAACACCAGTGTTCCAGAATCGCGTTCATGACTCAAAGAGACTGGGCGGCCACTCAACTACTAACCCACCAAATGGGAACCCTTCAAGCAAGAGATCCGCATTGTTTTCCGGCATTATAATCACTATACACGGTGTCTCCTAATAGGAACTCACCGCAGTACGCAAGAATAGTCAAGAATGCAAACGAGCAGATGATCTTAACCCCGATGAAGCGGGCATGGTGAAGCCGATGAGGCTGCTGCTAGATGTGTAGACACCTCGCCCACGCCGCGCACTCGCATTCAACTAAGGATTCAGGGGCTGCTCAGACACGCCTAAATGACTACTATAGAGAGTCCTTAGCCCTCGCAGTTTCAATGGACTCGGGCTGCTCAAAGGAAGCGGAAAAGGGGGCTGACATATACGGCGATATGAACTTCGATCCTAAAAACGCTTGACCGAATCTTCAGAGTAGATAAGGCGATAAACCCAGCTCTAGGTGATCCATATATGTTTGCGAAGGAATTATTGTCATTAACCATTCAGAATTCTTGGCCATGTATACACGTTACTTATTTACGACAAAAAGGTAGGATGATATGAGTACGGGAGGTTCCTGTGATAACCTGTGTAAGTTGTCCATGATGTCGTATAAACTGACAGCTGCCAACTATCGACATCGGACCGTTAGCAATTCAGGGGGCGGCGCTGAGACCGGATCTAGACCAGAGCGGAGCGGAGGCGGACCCTGTGGTTAAATACGCAGCTTCACCGTCGACTGCCTCACCGCCGTCCTCTGGAATACTAACAACCAGACTCAGCTGACGCCGTTGAGCCTCAACACTCGAGCGACCGCCCCCAAGATATCGTCGACCCAATCAATCACTGGTGCCGGCAACAAAGAGCGACACTTCCACTTCCCCTTCGCCTCCCCCCGCCTCGCCCCACCCCCTTCTTCTTCTTCTCCCGAAAAGCGAGATGTCCGGCCTCGACGCGCCCGATATCAAGGCGGCCTACGACGCCGTGCGGTCGGACAAGGACGCGACGAACTGGCTGCTGCTCTCGTACGCGGGCGCGGTGGGGGACAAGCTGGTGCTGTCCGGGACGGGCAGCGGCGGGCTCGCGGAGCTGGCGTCGCGGCTCGACGAGGCGCAGGCGCAGTACGGGTACGCGCGCGTCGAGTACGCCAACGACTCGGAGAGCACGCGCGTCAAGTTCGTGCTCATCGTCTGGATCGGCGAGGGCACCCGCGTCATGCGCAAGGCCCGCGTCTCCATCGAGAGCGGCGCCGTCAAGCGCGCCCTCGCCCACCACAGCTTCGCCCTCGACGCCCGCGACAGGGGCGACCTCGAGGAGAAGGAGATCGTCGCCCGCCTGAGGAAGGCCGGCGGCGCCGACTACAACGGCGGCCGGGGGTGAGGGGAACGGAACTGGTCTCGTACGTGGCTGTCTGTGCAGCTGCTGGGATAGATCTCATCATCGCATGCAGGGAGGAAGAGGGACGCCTTCGGGTAGATGTCGCGGGCCGCGCCAGGACGGGGGATGGGGCAACCAGATCGTTACTGCCCGTTTATCTACTTGATTGTGGGGGTCATCTTAGGAGAAGCTCCTAGCAAGTAAAAAGCCAAGAATATGAGTTGATGTATTTAGGCTGTCCGTCCAAACCGATATTATCGCCTCTTGGCGCAGTCCGTGCGACCAACTCATTTGTCTATCCATTCATTCCATGACACATAGCTTGGTGTAGTAGATCCCGTGTTTTCCATGTTGAAAGTCGGGGAACGACTAAATAGCCATCATTCTCTTGGCCCTACCAGAGGCAGCTCATACGCCATACTCTCCTATTTCTTATCTAGTAGTAGCTCATCCCATGTTTTGGTGATACAGCTCCGAGGGACCCCAATGTTAGATGCGCCTTCCAAACCATCCCTGTTGCTTCTACAACTGAACCTGTAATATCACCCCGTGTCTTTCTCTTCAGCCACTTATAGCGTATGCCATCGAAAGAGTTTGGGAGAGATTCTAGTGATTGTGGGCGTTAAGAATAGGCTTGAGGAAACCGCTTGGATTATTTCGTGGTTTGGTTTGCTAGCACGACTATCCCCGACAGCATACGAGGGATCAGATGGACTAGATTATGATCGATGGCTGAAGCAAACCAAAACTCTCACGGCCCGGTAATAGATTATCTCCGCAACTACTTCCTCAGCCCAGTTGCAAAGCCTGACCGCGACCGCTGTCGGGCACAGCAACATTGGACGAAGTCGTCACTGATTGCTATGGATAGCAGGCAGCTCCTTCGTCTTGCGGCAGTAACTAGAAGGTTCAAGAGTTGGGTATAGAAATGACTAGAACAAAAATGGTTAAGCTTCTGAATGAAACCAAACTAGAGCCGCCATGTCCACGGGAACATGGCGGATTAATTGTGCTACCAACCGCAAAGGCGTGATCTACAGCCGACCATACACCTTCGGTTTGGTCCCGCCCGCCGGTAAAAGCAGGAATAGTAAGGTATATGGTGGAGTTAAAGATAAATGTGAAGGCTACACCCGAACGTGGTAGGTTATTTGTGCTGCAAATGGTTCATGCGTCTGCCGTAGATACAATGTCGTGTTGGTCTTTGTTACACGGGAACTTTTATAAAGGCATCCAGGAGATTCAAGTGGCAGACTACTGTAGGAAAGAAATGTACGTCCCATAACTCTCTGTTCAAGCTAGCTCTAGGGAAGAAAAAGTGGGAGAGGTGTCGAGGATACGTGAAATTAAGGGCTACATGCGAAGTCCTTGCGATATCTATGAATATCCTGCTAACAATTAATGGTTACCTTAAAGCTTCGGTTTTCTGAGCTGGCAAGCCTAATGCCGGATAATTACATATATTATACGCATTTCTCATGCTATGTTTGCTTTAATGCAACTAAAGCACGCATTCGATATGAGTCGTCAAGGGTATCAAGCAACCTGTCTATAAGAGCAGTTAGAGAGATGCCGGAAACATAACCAGGGTGGTTCGTAGATAGACGGTGAACTGTCCAACAGCATGCAACGGTGAGTCAGAGAGAAGCAGAGGAGTTAGTAATATGCAGTATAGTTAAATGAGACCCTGACATCACACACTGAAGCATATATGGCTGAAGAAAACGATATTATCAGGTCAACCTCTAAGAGGTCCTAGATAGAAAGGGAGGGTAGCGAGGCCTCGTTAAATACGTAATAGGACAACTGTAACAACGAGAAAGCTATACCGGAGATGCAAACAGCAATCTCCACTAGGGGGAAAGCTAGCTAAGCCAAGGTTCAGCTGAAGGATTTAGTTTTCAGCTGGGTCCGGAGAGTTACTGGTCAAACATTAGCTTCAACTCTAACTAGACAGTCGGATATACCTTCCCGTGTATGAATTTCTTTTAAACATAGTTCCCAACGCTGGAAGCATAGTAAAGCAAACAGCTGTTACATAATGCGTTTCTGGGACAAATAAGGGAGACACAAGAATGGCTATTATGATCATCCCTGCAGCCAAAGCCCCTCGATCGTAATAATGAATGACAAATATTATTATACTATCTGTAGTACTATCCCAGAGCTTGCCCTCAAATCCCTTAGCATTTCTTACCTTGATAGTGACGCAGACAAATGATAATGATGATTTAATGAGTCATCTTAACTCGAGTCTGATCCCAAATTGTTTTTTGGGGGCCCTTGCTTTCAAAAACAGGTCGGAGGTGGTTCGGTATCTGTTCAGCAGTATCGTCCTTCTGACCATTCAGGAATGTCGTGATGTATTCCGGACTCTACATGAGACGTCTTGCCCCCATGCTGACCCAAGCGAAGTGTCTGGCTTGAGCGGTCTTGCAGTGGAGATGAAATGCCGTACCTATGGTACACTCGTTATTCTAGGCATAAATTCATTTACCGGTCGACATGAAGGTACGGCAGATGTCGATTACGGCCTCGCTGGGCTTGTGGTTTGGAGGAATAGAGCCATGAGTATTATTATGGTATATGATTCTGAAGGCGTAGAGAGCTCTTAATTTGATAATCCATCCCAGGCTGCAACGTCTGCTTCCCGCAACTAGCCATGACGATTGAGTAATCACCAATCAATCATTACTACCCAACGCACAAAAATCGCTAGAAGACAGGATAATTAGTCTTTACTAGGTTACTGCAGAAGAAGAGGCGCTGGTGCTTGAAGGATCATCAGCCAACTACATCTTGATCCAGACCTCCCGGGGCGATATGGTTTGGCGGCAGTCGACGCCACTCTTCCGTCTTACGGAGGGGATGCCTCGTCAACGAATACGGCCTTCTTTTGACAAGAATCACCCAATGGGAAATTGATACTTTCATGGTAGAAGATCATGGACACCCCGTCTTAATCTAAGAAAAGATGCCG
The DNA here is from genome assembly GCA_004155945.1 of Monosporascus sp. mg162. Lineage (NCBI taxonomy): Eukaryota > Fungi > Ascomycota > Sordariomycetes > Xylariales > Monosporascus > Monosporascus sp. mg162. The sequence goes on from QJNY01000185.1 coordinate 79,797, forward strand.
ACAAACACCGATCTCTTCAAGAAAAATGAAATGGAAACTGTTGCGGTATCTAAGGGGAGATCCGACAAGACCACGATTTTAGAAGTGTCCGCAAGGTCATAGTTTTCTGGGCCGAAAACAGGACCGCTGTGCGCAAGCCCAACGGCGTCATCTTCGGGGGTGCCGAGACGAAGCATTTCGTGGTGGACTGGACGGAATATAACATTTCATGCAATGGACGAATCATCAGCCTGTCAGGACCCTATGCTTCCCGGGAAACGGACAAGCTTCCCCCTAAACCACCACTGTCGGACATAGGCTTCGCCGTAGACCAAGTAGATACCATACCTAAGGTGTACAACTGGACAACCTTTATACCGAGGTCATCTGTTCAAAGATGGCTGCATAGTGCGCTAATTTTGAGTTGTCACCGGTCCTGTTGCCACTCTCCTCGCGGATATATGTGACCATTGCCATACTTGCTGTATTGGGAGCCGTAAACTGGATTCCAAATCCTGCACACCTGGTACCCTTGCTACCACATGCCTTTTCCTAGGTGTGCCCTTCTTCCTCCGTTCCTTGCTCCCCTCCGTCCCCGTCTTCCTGGACATCGTAAAGGGTGACCATGTTCCTCAGAACCTCATCGCCGCTCCAATCCGAAGCCCAACCGGGAGGACCTAGAGCGTCTTCACGCCCCCATGCAAGGCAGGTCCATCCGTCCGGCAGGCAGTAGACGGTCCTCAAGTTCCCCCGCCCGAGGATGGAGTGCAGCCGAGCAAACGCCTCGCGCGCCATCGCGCGCCTCATCGACGCCGTGTGCGGCCAGCCGCTGGGATGGCAGGGGCCGTGCCCGAGCACGTCGAAGAGGTGGTCGGCCTTCTCCGGGACGAGCACCCGCCGGACGCGGCCGCAGTCACCCCAGAACCTGTAGGTGGGCCTCGTGGCCAGGGCGCCGGCGCAGACGACTACGACGTCGTTCGCCGCGGCGGCGAACTCCAGGGGGCACGGCATACTCGTCTTGATTTGCTCCCTCGGGAAGCCGGGAGGCACCGCAGAAGTCTCGCTGCCGAAGAAGACGTACGCGCGGTGCCCCAGCACGACGGACCGGCTCTTCCGGTTGGCGAAGCAGAGCGGCGACGCGTCCTCCCGCCGCCGTCCAAGGCCGTCCGTCCAGTGCGGCGCGCGGCGCAGCGCGAGGTATGTGGCCCTGGTGTCGATGAGCCTGGGGGCCTCGAGCGCATGCCGCCAGATTTGTAGGCGGATCTCGGTCGGCAGTTTGATAAATTGGGGAAAGTCGATGGTGGGATGAGCGGTGCCGCTCGCCGTCCGCCCCTCCTCCATCTTTAACTAGAGTAGCCGATCTACTATCTAGACCGTTCGAGAATGTCGCGGGGCGGCAAAACTATCGTCCTGCAAAGACAACGAGCATCGTGTTGTCGTCCGGCGCCTGACGTTTCAAATGCATATGTTAAATTGACCGCCGAGCCAGTGTTCGACATAGACATGTTTTTAGGCCAGCTTGACATAGTAAAAGACTTACCCTTGGCTTGGATGATGCGCAAATCTAGGGGTGTGAGTTCTAAGGCGGGGTTGGCGTGGGACATATCAAGGATCGTCTGAAGTAAAGATCCAAGGGGAATCGGGAATGGTGAATCACTATAAAGTCATCTGATTGACTGCATTACAACGCCGTCGCCAGCTGCGCTTCAAGCCGCCCAAACTATGTTAAAGTCTAGGCATATGAGTTTGAAGAACCATAAGCGTGAGATGAGACGTGTACTCAAACCCGTGAATGATCACGACGAGGCTATATTGCCCGACAAGAAACCAAGCACCCTCAACCTCAATGAAACATGAGGAATGCCATATTCTAATGTTGTAATAGGGATATCGTGAATGTTTGCTCGCATTTCCTCTCTTCCAATGTGGTTATGTCATACTTCCTTATGATATATCGGGGCAAGCGGGTCCCGGGATGGGGTGAAGTGGATGGTGGGGTTACGGGTTACAGTATGACCTTCGACCCGCCCATTGCCCCTCCATTCACCCACCAACTTCATCGCGTTAACAGATTACGAGGCTTGGAAGATGGACATCACGAATCCACGGCGCATATTAGCCGTTTCATCGGTAGATGCAACGCAGCACCTAATCAGAGTTATGAAAGGTAAGCTGCCGGACTTCCTCGAACTCGGATACACATACCTCCTGTGCGGACTGGTGCTTTCAAGGAGGCGTTGCGGGTGCTCCTTTGTCCCCTGAACCCGGAATCGGAGTCGTGGATGGAACTCCCGAATCCGTCTAACTCCTGGTTGCTTTACCCGCAGCCCATATAGCAATCGGGTTGAACCTGATCTCACCAAGGTTAACACGCGCCAGACCTCACGGGCACGCCGCCCGAGCCGACCTCCGCGTCGCTGGCGGGGACGACGCACAACCTCTCCATCAAGACGGCGTACTACACGGCGACGGTTCCCGTGTGGCTGGACCTGATCGCGTCACCTTCAGAGTGGGCCGGCTCGTTCCTGTCGGCGGAGGCGAAGGAGGTCCTGGACGTGCTTGGCGGCGTCATGGCCGTGTTCCCGCTTCCCGTCCGGCCGAAGTCGGACGAGGGCGACGCCGCGCGCGACCTCATTCGCGGCGTCGGCAGGGTCGTGCGCGAGGGTCTCGGCGGCTGGGAGTGGGACGGCGTCGGCCTGTGTCTGGGCGTGGGGGAGGTCGACGACGTCGATGACTGGGAGGACTGCTGCGCCGAGTGGGGCCTCGAGTTCGTGCAGGTGAGGAGCCAGGCCGTCCCGGGACGGAACGAGTTCGGTGGTGAGTTCATTTACTTATCTCTTCCCTTCCAAAAGTCATCCTTTCGTCTTCAGGCGCGGAAAGCCGCTTACGCGCCACGCAGAGAAAACGGGCATCCCCCGTGTCCTCGAGGCCTTAGAGGCCAACGACTGGTCCCATAACTCGGCCGACAACCTGGGTTCCGAGTTCGGGGGCTTCGAAGACGAGGAGCCGAGAGTCAGGAAGGACACGTCGGGGGCCAAACTCGGCAACGAAAGGGAAGACGGCCCGGACCTGGACCCCGAGGCCCTGGACTTCGGCTTCGACCGCGAAGACTTTGCGGGGTTGAGGCGCGCCATCTGGAGCGCCGGCCCGGAGGAGGACGACGATGATAAGAAGGAGCAGGACCCAGCGAACGAGGAACCGAGTGGTAAGAAGGCGGCCGCGGATGGGGACCCGCCACCGGGTGTTGGCGCGGACGAGAAGCTGGACGATGAGGAGGTCCAGAAGCTCGAGCGCATGATGGTCAAGCTGCAGGCCGTGCGGGACATGAGCGCCGGCTTGCCCGAAGACCAGCGGAGGCGCATGGCTGCGAAGGCCGTCGGCGAGGTCATGAAAGAGCTCTGATGCCCCGGGCCGGAGAATCCGAAAGGCTCTATTCTAGCTGGTTTCCTCGTTCGAGATCAGGTCGCTGTGTTTATCCTACCGCTGGATATCGCCATGCATGTTTCCATGGAACGGAGAAAGACTGTTGGTGTAAGCTCAGGAGCGACACAGGGTGTAACGAAGCCAGACCAGCGGGGCATGCGCGCCGCCAGCATCGTAGTACGCCAGTTGGAACAGTAGAAACTTCGATGTGCCTACCGCTTCATTGGTATCAGCTGCTCAGCGGAGATATCGGCGTTGGGGAAGTGGATACTGGCTGAAGCAATCATGGGGTCCAACGTCGCAGCCGCCCGTCGGCATTGCATCGCATATGGGCTTATTGACTAATAAGCTATCCCGTAAGAGAAAAGTGCCTCCTTGTCTTCTCCGTACTCTAGGTCCGTAGCCGGGTTTGTGGCCAAAAATAGACAATCAGGCTCGTAATGCACACCTACCGTGGCCTCGCTTCAGATCGTGATGCACTGCTCCGGGCCTGGTTCTCCACCATCCCAAGGGGAATATTCATTGACCGGGATATCCGACAGCTAAGTCACGACCCCGCCATATCCACGGCCAGAGAGATTCTCTTGCCGAGGCGGTTGCCCGTTACGCGACAGGTTGAGCCGCCGTGCCGCATCCTGGATTACGCTAGAGTGGCTCGGTAGCCTACTAGCCTACTTAAGATCGTACGTATGGGTTGGCATATGGCCTGATGGCATAACGGTACGCGTTAACAGGTGTGGAGTTTTCATACAGAGACTATCGGTTTCTAGAAGAAGTGGATTATCCGCATTACATAGGCAGAAAGCATCCCGGAGAATCATCTGCGAATTACCAGGGGGTTTCCCGCTTGTCAGTCTTGATTGCTGGCTCCGAACAGTATAGGTATCGGAGGTATTCAAAGTTATAGAGAAAGGGGAACCTAGCGTAAGATCTCCCAGTTAAAATGCTCTTCGCCACCTACAAGACACCGGTTTTTATGCGCACCAAAACGCCTCCTGTCTTGGGGCTTTGAGTAGCTGGCTGAAAACGGGTAGCGGATACGAAGTACTTAACGAGGTCTGCGGGAATCCGCAAAATTCTTCGGCCCCCAGGGCTAGATCGAAAGTTGTGAAGATGACTTACAGGAGCCTTGCTGCTAGAACACGGGGGATCCGTGCGCTTGCCGAATGGGTAGGATGGAATGATAATGGCCTCGTACCTACCTAGTCTTGCCTAGGGCGGTATGCTGGAACACCAGCATGCGGGATGTCTTAACAGACCAGTTAAGTGAATCCGGCGACAGGGTTTGAACACGACTATGCCTCGGTCCAGGCTCGGAGAAACACCGGATGAGAAGACCAAGGACGGCATGGGCCCCTTTCCACTGAAAGAGCCGGCGCATTCGCCCACGGCTAGCCGGCTTGGATATATCGGTTGATGTCCAAACCGCGGAAGGAATCGTCTTCTGAGAGGCTGTCGCGATGCAGTCCTGTCTGCAGCTGAGATACTGCTCCTTGGGGATACAACAGCAAGGTCAAGAAATCATGCGTTTCACGAGCGACCCCACAGCTCCGACTCCACCTGCGCATCTGGACAGCGCTGATCGGCTTAGCTAATGCAGGTACGCGACACTCCGCGGCGTAGACTCGACATTATTGGCCAGGTCAGTATGCTGTCTCACGAACGGCGCAACCATGCATCAGACTAGCTGGAACCATTAAAGGGTAGGACCATTAAAGGGTAGGACCATTAAAAGGTAGGGATTGAATGCTGATGCAAGCGAGTATGAACGATACGGGGCTTCCCGCCAGGAAATTCCGAGGCTCCCCGATTGGGGAATTTACATACTGTGGCTGACACCCCGCCACGGATACCGGCTTAGAAAAAGGGAAACGAAGGTTAACAGCACTATTTCCCCGTGAGCGCCAATTGTTGCCGGGGCGTTGACAATCTGTATGAGTGTTCACCACTGCGTTGATGCCCCTAAGCTTGCACCATGAACAGCACGCGCCTAAGGAATGGGGAAACTGGCCAACTTTTCGATTTTTTGTGGAACAGAGACACAACGCTGAGGAAGGGAAAAGGTGCTGCGTAGCGCCATCTTCTGCAGACGCTCTCGGCAATTCGACGAGGAGGCTATACGCGGGTTTGGGGTCCACTTGTGAGAACACGCCTTCTCCGGTGGATTTGGCGGATGCGGACTATCTCTTTGCGACACGGGACCGACCTGAGACCGCGTGTTTTCTTGACGGTCCACATATGGGTTTTCGTTGCTGAGGTCAGCCTACTAACTTGGTATATCCAGGTGGCATAGGCCGGTGACCAAGACCGGCGTTCGTAGGCTGTAAGGGTGTGTACTGACGACTGGGTATTAGGGCACAACCCAAGCAACGCCAGTACACGTAGAAAGCCCTTACGACCATGCCAGAACTCTGGTATCGGCGACCCCGTCTTGAGGTACCAAAAACCCCGATGATACTGATGTTTTTCGCAGTTCGCTTAGGGACTTCATGTCGTATAGTGCCTAGTGGCTAATTCTGGGTAACCATGAAGATTCTATCCAATAGCCGACTAGAACTCATGGGCCATGACGATAGTACGGATGGGGGGATACTGTCTCATCCTCGCTGTTACGGCGGCTCTTCGTGGAGACTCAGGGACTCCCGAGTCCTATAAGTGGAGTAGAGCTGGTTGACGCTAACGATTGGAAGTCAAGCAGCGATTCCGTCATACCTTACGAGAGGAGTTTGATGGGTCGTCTCTGCGCTGTGCTGGGATCCCATCCCCTGAAGATCACGGTGTCAGCCGGGGCCCGTTCACCGGTGGGATGGTTGGAGAAGAGCCGGTCATCCCCATCGAGAAAGGCATGCAATTGGTCGGCTCCTCCCCAGCCGTCGCCGCCAGACTTCGGTCGAGGTCTGCTACATGCTAGCGTCGGCGTGGTGTCTTTCGGGCGATACGCATAGAGCACATGATAAGTCATGTATGAAGTGGCGTGTCGCCCATCCCTCAAGGAGCAGTATGATTCTTCTCATCAGTTAGACAGCTGATCCGATGGAGGTCCACAAGATGGAAGTAAAATCCCAATTTTGGATGGTGTTCTGTTCATGGAAACGGGTCAAGCTCCACAAGCCATCTTCTCGTTAGTATTGCACCTAAGAGGCCCAGAACAGTTAGTCACAAACCTTTAGGATCCGTGGGGCTCGGAACGGTTGAGAATTGGTAGCACAGTGTGAGGATCGACGTGAACTGATAAGCCTCTCGAGCTCGGGTGCATTGAGTCGGCTTCAAGCCTCCTGCAGGAACAAACAGTGGTAACAGTCAGCGTGTTACCTCACCAATCTTGCCCATTTGGGATCGGTGATCGAGAAAAGGGGAGAAGGAAGACAACACATGTGGCAGTGATATGCAAGACAAGACGAACGCCATAGTATCTAAGACTGACGAAGGGCTTTGGTGTATGGTAATGCATGCACTCTGGACGGGAGAATGCCGAACGAGAGAGTAAGCTAAAAGCCGGAGAGGCGAGAGAGATCCATTAACAACCTGGCTACAACGCTAGAATGCTTGGCGAAACTCTTCATACGGGCCAATAGGGGATTTGGTCTACAAGAGGATCCGGCAACGATTAACCATGCTACCGACATGGTGTGGCTGTCTGTGGGTGGTGATGAAATAAATGATTAAAAAATGGAAGATTCATGTTCAAATCAGATGGGATCTGACACGATCTTATCTCACGTGCACGGAAGCCGTATGGCACAAGATACGAGTTTCCGGAGTTTTAATGAATCTACGAGTGGTCAAGACGAAAGACGAAAGGAATCACGACGAATACGACTTCGGTGCGGGACTTGAAGAATGCAGGTGGTCTCGCGGCAAGTAAGCACGTAAAGAGCGACCAGACCCTCGTTCGTCTGTCTTCGCCCCTTTTTCCTTTTCCTAGCATAACCTATTTGGAGAGTGATGTGGAACGGGCGGGACAGCGCCTAACCCATCGCTGTCTGACAAGCGTAGGCTAGTGTACATGTACATGACCCAAAACTGCTTCCTGCCCACCACCCTTCACCAATCGCACAGGAGGCGAAGCCCATGAAGTCTTCCCGCCGTACTTGGGAGGTCGAGTATTTTGTGAACATCAAAAAAGCAGTTCATACTTCTGTTTTGGCCCTTAAATAGCACTTGAATGGGGAGTTGCGCGGCTATGTGTCACATATGTTGGTCGACCCGGGTTTGCCGGTCTTAACCTGAAAACAATTCTCGCATGGTATCGACCCCGTATCGGCCCAGTACATGCAGGTAACCTTGGGGCGTTCGGAAGATTTGCATGAATGGATCCTGAATAGGGTCCGTCATCTGTGGCGTTTCTTTCAATTAACTCAGCCTTGATACATGAATCGGCTTTGGAGTTAGATGTCGGGAGATTTATCGGGGCCGAAACCACTGCTACAAAAAAAGCATCTCGAATGCCGCGCGGGTATGTCGTCCCTTCTCCTACCAGCCTCCATACATACATACAAACCTCTCGGCATGCTTCTGTGCAGCCGGTTGAGAGGTAACTGCTGGCCTCGCACAAACCAAGGCCTCTCTCATTGCAGATCCTCCCGAGTCTATCGTGCACTGTCGCGCGTTGCGCGTCCTTGATGGCCATGTTGGTCGCACGTTCGAAGGCGTTCGGCAAGTGCGTGGTATGGCCTTCTTCAACCGGATGGGATGGTCCTTGGCGTCCCTTTTTATCCTAGAGCAACCAACAGATTTACTCTATCCTGTCGTCATGTCCATGCGTATATGGGGACCCTCTCCCTCCGTGCAAACATACGCCGATTTCTATTCGGGTTGTCTCAGGAAAGCGGCGACTGTTCCACTGAAGGGACGGGTTGGGGTCCGGTGATCATCCTTACGGCTTGCTGGTTGGGAGGTATGATCCTAGATATGTGCGCCGGCGGATATGCGTACCAAGCCGTACCTATGCAGCCTTAACCACGGTCCATTAAGGTCAACAAACATCGGTCGTCAATAGCGTGGGCGCCCCCCCTGTTCTCGCGCCTTCAGTGCGGAGACAGTCTGGGTCAAACTGACTCAGATTCTTATCCTTTCCAGAAGGAGGGCAACCTTGGAAAGGTCAGGGGGCATCAGAGGGTGGGGATGCGCTAAGCTATAGGTACAGTACATAGTTTGACCGGACCGTCTCTTACAAACGGCGACGTATGTGGCGGTTGGCTATGACTTTGCCCGCCAGGCTTAACCTGCTTCCTAGACACTGCGACAGTCGCCGGTTCTCTGTAGTTCAGGTTGGTGATATGTCGATTCCTGTTTTTGATGTAGGCTACTGATGTGCTTGCTTCCTTACGTAAAAGAGCAGTCACGTACGTGCGTGTGCTTGCCGACATCGATATGGCACCACGGTCCACTAGGTCGAGGCTCCTGAAGTCTTTTGTCGGGCGCCAGTACCGACCAGCCGATCCTCAACACTCTGGAAGTTGGCTCGTGAGTCCCGAACCCCTACTTGTACGTATGTTCGTGGATATACGTTGAAGTTTGTGTCGGTTCCTACCGGAAGGATCCGAATACACTGCTACGATACCTTTGCAGGTCTAACAGGTTCAGTGCTTTCAGCAAGGGTTATGATAGAAATAAAATATTTGCTTGTAAGCCCAGCCATAATGTATCCATTGACACCCTTTGGTCGAAATGGATCTTTGCGTGCATTCTACTTCGTGTTGCTTCGACCCTGGCAGCCTTTGATCATACCCAGTACTATGTAGAGATGGTTTCTCTACATACACTTGCTCTTTGTATGGATACATGCGCTGAGCCTGTATTAGTGTCTGTGTACCAAACGAACTTAGGTGGGCACACAGTGAGTACCTGCATATGTGGCTGTTATGCGCCAGTAGACTTGCGTCTACGCCTACACGCATGCAGCTTTGTGGGGACGCCCAGCCGCAATCCACAGTGTTCCCTCACATGACTGGCACATGCCCACTTCACTAGGGTCGGGTTGACTGAACGGTTACTTGGTTAGTAGCACGATCTAGCCGCATTCAGCATGGACAAGGCCCGAGCTACGAGCGCCAAGCCTGAGAACGCAAGGGCTGGAGTCGGGTACCTTGATACTGTATGTAGGTCTTGTCGTATTGTACGGCGCGCGCTCTTCGGGGCCTGTAGTGCTAGGCTGCGGTAGGTCTTCGGGCGGTTTGCACTACCAGGACTACCGAACTATCACCCAGAAAACGATTTACACAGTGGGAGCAAGCAAACCCCAATGGGACGAACCACACAACTAGCATCCAATCGGGGGGCATTCTCTATTTTTTTTTTCTTTTAGTTCGGTGGGTAGGCTGTCGCGGGTGCTTGCCCGCTTCCCTTTTCCTCTCCTGTTTCCCCTTCCCCCCCCCTTCCCATCTTTCCATCTCCCATCTTCCCATATCGTCGATTTTGTCGTCCTCCGGCTCTCCATTCCTCTTCCCCCTTTTCAGCCTTCTTTTCTTTCCTTTTTCAACCCACGCTCCCTTTTTGATATTCATAGCCAATTCGGACACCGTCACTCCTTCCGGGTCCATTTCATTCCTTAGGCTTTAGACCCATTTGATCACGGACGTCGTCTCGTCTCCTATCTCTACCTATCTATCTCCGGATTAGTAGAATAGTCCCTGAACCCTGACCGTCAACACACACTCCTTGGCAAGACTTCACCGTATCAAGCTTTATTATACCATTTGGATAAACATTTCGACAAGCGTCGTCGAGGACATCGTCGTATTTCAAACCGACATAAACCCTCTCACCGACTCGCTGTCGACTAGCCGTCGACTCGCCGCGATACCATCCTGCGTCGCGCTTTGAATCTAGTCTTCGAGTCCGGCTCCGTCCGCCATCCTTACGACGACTTGGTAACCTGGTTGACATTTTTGTCAACAATCATTCTCTAGCCGGAATGACGACACCGGCTAAGATGGAACCGCCGGCGTCCGCTGCTCCAACTGCTCCGGCGCCGGTCGACACCACATCGACATCGTCATCGACTCCATCCTCGTGTGGGAACAAGAACAGCCAATCCCCGTCCCCTTCGACCGCATCAAACCCGGCGCCAACCCCTGCCACTACGTCGAGGCGGCCCCCGCGTAAGAGCACCTTGACCCAGCAGCAGAAGAACCAGAAGCGACAACGGGCCACTCAGGACCAGCTCACCACGCTTGAGATGGAGTTCAACAAGAACCCAACGCCCACGGCTAATGTGCGAGAGAGGATAGCAGAGGAGATCAATATGACGGAGAGGTCTGTTCAGATCTGGTTCCAGAACCGGTATGTGTGGATTCCGAATGACGGCGTAGTTGTGAGCGCTCGTACTAATTGCCTCTAGACGCGCCAAGATCAAGCTTCTCGCGAAGAAGAGCCTTGAGACTGGCGAGGACATTGACTCTATTCCCGAGTCCATGCGACAGTATCTTGCTATGCAGGCCATGGAGTCCGGAAAGGGTCTTGGTGGCCCTTACATGGGACGCACCAGTCTCATCCCTTTCGGATCCATAATGCTCGGTGGTGATCAGGGAGGTCAGGGCAAAGTCCGTAAGTCGCGCCCGACCTCACAGCTTATTCGTGCCCTTATTAACGATGCTAGTTATTCACCACTTGACATGCCGATCTCTCAGTATCGGAAAGTGGACGCGCGTTGGACAGAACACGATGGATCTGATCATCTTCTACTCGCCTGAGAAGTGCACGATGACCTACTACATCAACAACGATCAGGCCGGGTACAAGATTGAGTATCCCTTCAGTGCTATCAAGAATATCTATCTCGAGAACCCTGAAGGTGACGCCACTAAGATGGGAGGAATCGTTATCGAGCTCAACCGTCCACCCCTGTTCTACATGGACTCTTCGCCCAACTCGAACGGTTTCTTCCAGTGCGGCGATTTTACCGAGGATCAGCAGGCCACCCAATGCTATGTTCATCATCTGGGGGGCAACCCTAAAGTTCTCAGCGGACAGTTGGCGAAGTTGGTCTCCCTGGAATCGTTCGTGAACCGCCATAACCCCGCGGCTTTCGACCAGATGATGAACCACAGTGGTCTGTCCATGTCTGCTCCGGTGTCACCAACAAACCGCCCGTCTTCTCAGCCTAGTTTCGGCCCACCGCAAATGAGTATGTTCCCGGATCCTCAATGGTGTGTTAGCCCTATGCAGAATGGGATGCGTGCTCCTGGTCACAAGCGACAGCGTAGTAGATCGGTGCCTATGGCCGTCGACCTATCCATGCTCCAGACCCCGATGCCCTCATTCTACATTCAGCACCCCGGCGAGCCTCAGCCTCATCCGCATACCCCTAATATATATGCTCCGATTCCCCAGCAGCCTAATACTCTCAATAACGTCGGACCAAACCTCCGTATCGACCCTCACGCCGGTTACGGCTTGGACATGCGGCAGTACCCAATGTCGGCCGCTTCGACGGCTCCCTCCGAGTACTCGAATTCGAGTTACCTCTCACAGGCGCCGGAGAGCACGCCACTGCCGACGTCGAGCTTCAACACGCCTTATAGCAGTACGTTCCTGTCACCGATCCCTCAGTCTGCTACCATGGCTCCTCAGTCAATGTCACCGCTGTCTTATGGCAGCCATCACGGCGACCCCGCGATAGTTGAGCAATCACCGCCACCGCTAGGAATGATGCCTCGGAGCGCCTCGACCGACCTCTACCCTATCGGCGAATCGGCCATGTCGGATGACGGTTCGAGTTTGAACGAAATGTACTCGAAACACACCATCAACATGCCTATGCATCCTCATTCTCCGGTGTTTATGGACAGCAGCCAAGCCGATCTCGACATGAACCAACTCGTCCAGTTCGATGCTGTGGACCCGTCCAGCATGTCGCCCGAGAACTTGTCGCATGGTCAATGATCGATGTGGCAAGCGCTCTTTGGGAATGTCGTTGGACTTGGAGTCCATCGGCGTACATATTACCATATGATCTGTTGCGATGCACACTTGTTTCTCTGCTCTATCGTCTCTGGCGTTGTGGGTTATATACCTCTTGGTGTTTTGTTGGCGTACTCTGTCTCTTTTCATGTCTCCCCATCTTCCTCCGATCGGCTCTTCGGCAGACCAGTTTTTTTCACTTCTTGTCCCATTTCATCAATCCGGTCAGCCCCGACGCTCTGCATAACGATACTCTACTTCGGCATTCGATGATGCGTGTCTGGTACAGCGACCCCTTTGATTGTACCTCGACATTAACTTACCTGCTTTGATACATTAGGAGGACCACAACATCCTGTTAATTCTGGCATTTGTCATTTGGACTAATACCGCGGTTTCCGGATCTATTCGATATTCTTCGCGACCTGGTTGGGATTTCTTCGAATTTCCGATGCCCTTCGTTTTTGCATTTGCGGAACAAGCGTCGTCTTTGTTGGCTGACTGCAGGTGTACCAAAAAGGGAATCAGATGATTTTGGCGAGAGCCCAGGAGGCTTGGGTTTGCGGTTATAATACTTAAGAGCTGTCGCCGGAGAAGTCGATGATATGGAGCTGGCCTACGGAGAATTAAAATGTCCGTTGGAATACGGGCAATCAAGGGGAGGAATCGATGCTTGTTTCTAGCGCATGAGCGGTCTTCTGAGAAGGCAGCGGAACAAACAATAGGACTTCGTGACCAGCAGCGAAAGCTTTGGCTACTCCAAAGTTTGTCCGTCTGCCCGAGGCCGAGATAGGTTGCTCGGCCCAGATCTCCATTGACCGGATCAAAGATGAAGAGATTCTTATGTAGCTGTGTTTTCCTTGTCACGACTTCACGGCGAGGGTTATAATACTTAGGGAGTATTACATGAGAACCTATCATCGGTATTTGTCTTCATGATTATCGCGTGTGCCATGAACGATGCTACCGGGAACGAATATCGAAGGACGGGGTGTGCGTCCGGAAGCCTGCCTCTTGTCCATGACCCCGCACCCGTCGTCGTGATCGTTTCGAACCCCGAGGGTTGGCCCCGAGAGCAGAGTATCGCACTAAAATCTCGACCATCAATGTTGCCCAAGTCAACAGCCTTCAGTATGCTGGTGGTCATATTGATGACTCTTCGATATCCTATGTTTAATCGCATTAAGCCGACTTAGAGCGAATAATTAAAGGTACGACGAGAAATTCAAAGGAAGCTCTCTAACCGATACAATTCTATAGGCACCTCGCTACCACTCTACAACAGGTTGATGGTTGGCCACCGTAGCAATTCTTCATTCCTCTTGTGCCGGCGCTTCCCCCTGCATCGCGCCATCCAAGTAACACTCGTTTACCAGTCGATAATGACCTCCTCTGCTCTTCTCACCACCACGCAAAATTTGCGCCCAGCCAGTAAACAGATCTCGTCGTTCTTCTTTCTACCACCCCGGTGCCATGCTCATGGACCCCTGGTCTAAAATCACCAGCCTCTTCTTCATCTTTGTCCAGGCGTAGACATATGGTGCTCAAGCGCTGAAAAGCAGCTGTGCGTCCTCGCCAGACATCGAACTACCATATAGAGCTACTCGATTCATGACATCGGACTCATTTGGATAACCTCGGAAGAGGATAGCCGCGTTGTGTCGGAGCCACGGTCACACATCTCCATCTCTGCGTAACGGTGATGGATCTCCAAGGGCATGTTAGCAAAGCACCTTAAACTGATTCACATAGCCGACGTGCGGGGTGTTCGTCGAGATGGTAGTCCTTCCGATCTTGGACAACAGTCAGTCTTCCATGCATTCTGCGCGGGCTCTTAACTGCTAGCTAGTCACCAGGAGATCGGCTGGTCTCCGGTATTGGGGAATGACCACTGGATAGGGTGTAGTTTCCTTTCGGACGACTGCTCCGGTTCTGCGTCTGCATTAGCTACGCCGATAACTTCGATACGGCCGAGATATTCCCGCCTACCGACGAGAACGCGTGGTTCGCTCCGCGATACGTTATACGGGGCGCCTCTCGTTGCTCGGGACTCGGCTTTTGGTCGCCACTGCACCGTTTTCCTTTCCTCGCTGTGTCGCACATTAGAAAGCATCGGGAACGTCTGCCACACCATACGATCGTTTTCGGCTGCGGTGTGGTTCATCAGTACAGCACCTAGGACGGGCAGTCCAGATCCCAATCCCGCGGGCAGGCGTCGGCAGAACACACGATATCTAGACAGCCTGTCCGGCTGATCTGCGACCGGGCGGGCTGTTCGAAGATGGCGGCGTCGCTTTCGTCGTCGTACCGATGCCCGGTGGCCAGCTCTTTTAGCTTCGCCTTTCGCTAAGAGTCCCAAGGTCGAGAACACGCAGTCGCGCGGCTTTTTGGCGTCCTTCCAGCCTCGGGGGGCGGACACGAATCAGCCGGATCTCTTCCTTCTCAGGGGATTTATGTAGCCGTGGCATAGTTATGCGATGGCGGTTTTAGTTCTGGATTATTTAGTAGCATATTGCAGTATGCTATAGTCTGACCCTGATTATGAGCTGTGTGAGGCGGCTTGCCATTCGGGTCGTGGGAACCGGCTGCACCCCTACGTCGTATTTTACATCCATCACGTCAGCCTTATACGTTTCTCCCTAGCTTGCCACGGCCCCCAACTCATTCTACACCAAAATCACCCTTCCCAGGCGCACCATTATCGGGTTCGTCTTCGATGGGTCATGTCTATACACCTATCCAACTCTTAGGACCCCTCTTACAGACGGCAAGCGTTTCCAAGATTACCATCGAATCGGCGGGATTATAACATATCTTGGACACGGAGAAGAAGCCCACATGTTGCAGTCATATTCACCAGCCCAGCCCATGTCCCGCGCCGAACCTCTAAGTTTCTCTTGCCGTCATGTTGTACACACCGGGGACATAAATCTCTGCCAGCTCCACTAGGACCAGCTTGCGCAACACCCATGAGGCAGACAACGTATCACCGGCGAGACGCAGGAAGTTCCTTAAATTCCACACCCCAGCAAATACAACCTTAGGAGACGGAGTACCGTAGAACAAGCCCGGGGGCCTCCGGCTCAGCAGCCACAGCCGCGGGACAGCCGATTCAACTACGGCCGCTACCGCCCCCGGCCCCTATATAGGGGCACCGCTACTACGCCCCATTCTTCGTTCCCGCGCAATCCTACCCTACAGCTTACCAGAATATGGGACGGTACTCTGGCGCCCCCTATCAGAACTCCACTAGAGTTACGGTCCCAGGAGTGCACTCTTTCGTCTTTTCCGCTGGGGCCTCGAGCCCATGTGCGCTGCGAATTCGTTGTGGCCCGCGCCACCGGGGGCGGAGGCTCGGAGATGGTCAGCAAAGGCATAAGCTGATTCAAAGATTGCGTGAGCGGGATATTTCCTATTGTCCCGATCGGTACAAGGTCGAGAGCGTATATGCAAAGAATATGGTTAATGTCAATATAAGGGGGCTTTCGGGTCCAGGTCAGATCAGATCCCAGGTCGACATGCGATATTCATCGAATTTCAATATACTCATTTCAATCCCCTAGATCCCCTAAGACACCTCCGCAATTCCGCGATCGGGGGCGCCTTATCCTTCGCGCGCTTTGAGCCGGCGCTGCCACAGCGTCGTAACTTATGGGAAAGTCGGCGGCGGGAGAGATCATAGCCACGTGTCGTTTTTTTGCTGCGCCCTTCAGAGTTTTGCAGATCTAGAATATCACTTAAGAGAGACGCGTTACCGAGGGAATATGGGTTGTCGTCAACCTGGGAGGGGGAGAGACTGATAGTAGTGCATGGGTGTTCGGATCGCCCGGAAACCCGCCTGGTTGGGAGCTTGGTTACAAAGGCGCCCCAACCGACAACGTATGACATCAAACCTTACGCGGCATGCCGCCGGGCCGAGAAGGGGGTCGGCTGCAAATATTGAGTGTGGGGGCCAGCGATGGGGTTCGACAGGAGCCCCATACAACTCTCAGGGTTTATTGCAGTTAGCGTGGTACAAGCCCCGAGTTTTCTTTTGACGGTCAGGTACGATTAGCTGTTGCTTGCTGTATGTATGTATTTACCATACAATCCATTAAAAGATAATATATAAATTTGGTAGTTAGTTACTTATATTATAACTTCTGGTCTGAGCGCAGATATGATAGCAATAAAAAGTTCGGTAAAAAGCATTTTCGTAATGACGTTTATCGACATTAGCATAATAGTATTTTATGTATCTTATATAATAATGTTGGTACGTCACGACTTACCTTGCTGTATCGACTAATCAAGCCAGAGATTCTTACGTATGGGGATTGTATGCAGCTAACTGCAATAATCCCTCAGAGTTGTAGTACATACTATGTTTTCGATGTCCAACTCGGCCGTAACAGTGCACAACTTGCATATTGGAAGCGGCATTAAGAGGTACCAAGTTGGCAAAAGACTTTACACGGTCCCTGGTGTTTGTGCAACAAATGAACCTGTCTTCTCCCCTACGCCTCGGCCCCTTTCAATGAACGGGTCGTAACCTTATGAGCTCATCTTGTGTTGTGACGCTGAGCGACTTTGCGGCACGGAATGGTGGCACAGCCCTAAGTTACCGCTCTGTCTAGATTAGCTCTCGATATGTACAATACGTTATGTCAGCCAAAGACTATTTATAGCATTGCCACCTTTGAGCGGAAAGCCTGGGCGTCAGGAGGAGTGCACACGACACCCTGAATCGACTGAGCCACGATGTACAAAAAGCGTTAAGATGACGCCTATTTCATGCAGCCTTAGTGAATCCTGCGTCACAGACCGTCATGATGATCAGTTATCAGGGGCTCTGTTAGAACGGGCTTATATGGATGCCTAGGGATTGACATGCGAGGAGGACGGGGTCAGTTGCCTACAGTAGTAGGTAAGTACGTATACACATGGACCTGCATCCTCCGGCGGACTTTTCGATTCGCGTTCCAGGCTCGGTTCCAATTCTGTGGTATTCACAGCAGATAAGAAGCTTGGCTACATGCAGGGAAGAAAGGGATACACCCAGCAACAATATATGGGGTTTCAAGAGCATGATCTTAAGGATGGTCGACTTGCGGGACACCTGTGTCCATCGCTGCGAAGGCGTCAACGGAGACGATGGGCAACAAAACCCGTCAAATCCGTGTCTGGTAAGAGAGGTGGCGGGGTGGTGCGTACTGTTTGTTGTCCTACCCGAAACCTACCTTCATAGCCACCCACAACCTCTGCAGCCGTATATCCAAACTAGCATCGATAGAAGCCCGTGGATGCCGTAATGTTTAGCTTAGCGACACGCCACACGTGTTAATATTGGGCGTGCCTTGCAATGTCTGGGTGAATGAATAACGCCCTTTGTGAACTAAGTACCTAGGTAGGTTAGGGAATGTGGGTTTCGCTATATACGCTAAAGACGGTAGATCGATGCTAGAGGGATGTGCATTCTTTCGGGGAATCGGACAGGGCAAGAGGCCGGTGAATTCCAAGTTGGTGAAATTGGAAATGGGAATATTGTGGGACTCGGGGACTTTTTAGTACCGTTTTATCAAACTTGGCGGCTTATCGTAAAGGCTGTGCTCAGCACCTGGGCGCCACGGCAGGCGATTTTATTGCACCATTATACGTACATGCGAAGTACGATGCTAGTTTGCATGTTTAGACAACGCCTTACCACGTCGCAACTGATGGGTGGATGGAAGGAATTTCGATTTTTCAGCTGAACTTTCGCTTTTTAACTTTCCCTTAACGCGCTGTTGTTGCCCAGTAACTCGCCTCTTCCACACCGATTGATCACCCGTTCTTGGATACACATATACCTTGAGTTACTTTGAACCCGATTTTTACTGTGCAAAAGGAGTTATGTCCATTCTCCTCTCTGTTGCGTCACCCGTAACAACTCGAACGGACCCCGTGGAGCCCATGTCCGAACCTCCCCCGTCTTGAGCCTCCCAAAAGTCTGCATGTGTTAAGTTAGCATGTATCCTGCCTGACATACATACATATATCCAGTACCGATGCAAAAGCACTGCCGCCGCCTCTTAAGGTAATCCATCCAGCGGCTGCGATCCTTATATAACAAAGGTTAGTAAATAAGTTCGCCAATTGGCCTAGAATAAACGCCGGTCAATTCTACGTCTCGAGAAATAGCTACATACATGTATACAACAAGGTACCTCGGTATCTTTTCTGAGAAGAACTGGAGGCGCTGACATCGGCTAAATCTAGTCCGCTAGTCTTTAATCTCAACTTGACGCTCAGCACGCATTTTCCCTCCTCACAAACCATAATCTCAGACAAATAACGACGGAACTTATCCGCCCCATCTAGCCTTGTTCCAATTCCCTCTGCTCTGGCTTAGTTTCTATGGGTAGGCGCTGCTAGGTGTTCGCTTGGATTATGAGTGTCGCGGATCATGGTCAGCAAAGAACATGGCCACAGCGAATCCGGCGCTCCTCATTCACAGCAACATCCGCGTGTCAACCCGCCATCCTCGAACGCCAGCTGGGCCGACGATGATCAACAGCATTCTTTAGGATATGCGCATGTCGATATAGGCCCTAACCCCGCCCAACGAGGACCGCCGATGCAGCGCCTTCACTCGGCGCCCACCCGCGCCGAGGCCTCATCCTCCATCCCGAGTGCTTCTCAAACCGAGTCGAAATCCGATGGGTACAAACATGCTTTCGCGAAAAGGCCCGATTCGAAAAAAAATTCCAGCGATGGCGAGAATAATGGCACGTTCCCCGACGGATCAAGCCCTCAGCTGAATAATTACAGGGCATGGGTCAATCGGCGACAGGCTAAGGATCACCGAACCTCTCTCAGGCAGAGATTCAATACCGTATATCAGAAATGGATCGTCGAGGGCCTCCTGCGTCAGAAGCCCTTGCCCCCGAGCAAAGATGGCCGTCATATCCCTTTGATCGTCGGCGGTGCGCGTAGGAAGCACTTGGTCGACGAGCGAAGGGGCAAGCGCTACATATCCAACTCGATTCGCTCCAGCCGCTATACTGTATGGAGCTTTGTTCCGAAGCAGCTCATCTTCCAGTTTAGCAAGCTGGCCAATTTCTACTTTCTTGTTATAGGCATAATGCAGATGATACCAGGTCTGAGTACTACTGGAACCTATACAACCATTGGCCCGTTGCTTCTTTTCGTTGCCATTGCCATGGCAAAGGAAGGTTACGATGACTACCGTCGGTACAAGCTGGACAAGTCAGAGAATCGAAGCTTGGCTTGGATATTGGATCCGGACGGGACGGTCGCTAAGAACGGGGCCATCCAAAAGGCAAAGGAACTCGCCAAGAAGGGGAAAGGGAAGTCGAGTAAGAAGCAGGCGGACGACGGGAGCGATGAGGGCGTGACTGAGATGCAGGAGATGGGTTCCCGCAAGAACGGAGAAGGTCCGTGGGCAGAAGTTGAATGGCGGGACGTAAGGGTAGGCGACGTCATTCGCCTGCGCCGAGACGACCCCGTACCGGCTGACATTGTGCTGCTACACGCGACCGGTGTCAACGGGATCGCCTATATCGAGACCATGGCGCTCGATGGCGAGACAAACCTGAAGAGCAAGCAGGCCTGCCCTCTGTTAGCGAAACGATGCGACACGATCGAAAAGATGATGAACTGCGATGCAACCATCGTGTCCGAGGATCCCAATGTCGACCTCTACAACTACGAGGGCCGCGTTGTCTTGGACGGAGACACGATGCCCTTGACACTCAACGAGGTCGTGTACCGCGGTTCTACTCTGCGCAACACCAAAGAAGCCACTGGCCTTGTAGTCAATACCGGCGAGGAGTGTAAGATAAGAATGAATGCTAACAAGAACGTGCGTGCGAAGGCACCCAGGATGCAGCGATTCCTGAATCGTATCGTGCTGTTCTTGGTACTCGTCCTGTTATGTGTTACGACTGGATGTACGGGCGGATACTTGCTATGGCGGCGCAGCTACGAAACAGATGCCCCCTACCTCTCCAATGCTGTTGTGTCGATCGTCGAGATTTGGTTTGGTTATATCATCATGTTCAATACCCTCATTCCCTTGTCTCTCTACGTCAGTCTTGAAATCATCAAGGTCGGCCAGTACATCTTCATGCATGATATTGAGATGTACGATCCGGAGACGGACACGCCACTTGGCATCAATACCACCACGATACTGGAGGATCTGGGTCAGGTCAGCTATGTCTTCTCCGACAAGACCGGTACCCTTACGGAAAACAAGATGCGCTTCAGGAAGTTCAGTGTTGCTGGTTCATCATGGCTACACGACCTGGATGTTCGGCGAGACGGGAAAGACGCGGAACTTAGCAGTGCAGCCGCGGAATCGAAAGGTAACGAACTTGCCTTTCACCGCACGCCCACGATGAATATGATCGCCGAGGAGGAGGAGCAATCAAAGACCCCTGCGAGGTCCGGTCGGGCCCTCTCGCGGCCATTCTCGGGAAGCAGTGCGACGTGGGGTTCCCCGGCTCAACCGAATCAACCTCAGACCGAGCCCAGCACGATGGCCTTCCTGGATTACATCCGCACAAAGCCGAACACCCCGTTCTCCAGGAAAGCAAAGCAGTTTCTTCTCTGTATGGCGCTGTGTCATACGTGCCTTCCGGAGGTTCGGGAGAACGGTGAGATCACGTTCCAAGCTGCGTCCCCCGACGAACTCGCGCTTGTGAAGGCTGCCCAAGATATGGGCTATCTTCTCATCGATCGCCCGACGCAATCTATCGTTCTCCAAGTCCAAAATGCCGATGGGACCCAGGTAAAGGAAACGTATCAGGTGCTGGATGTGATAGAGTTCAGTAGTGCTCGGAAGCGAATGTCGATCATCATCCGCCTACCGGATGGTCGCATTTGCATTTTCTGTAAAGGTGCTGACAACGTTATCCTCCAACGCTTGAAGCAGTCAACTCTCGCCATGCGCGCAGCCTCCGAAGTCGAACGTAGAGCTAGCGAGCGGAGGAGCATGGAGGCTGATATGATTCGACGGCAACGCACATCCCAGTCCACTCCCAGAAACAGCATGAGTCTCGGGTTTAACCAACGCCAAAGCTTCATGCGCAGGGCCGCCAGTGCTCGGAAATCCACCGATCTTAACCGCCGTTCCCTATCGATGGGCGTGCCGGATGAGGCCGGCCACCGGTATCCGGGGAACGAAATGCGACACCCCGATGACGAGGACGCTTTCCAGACACCGCGCCATTCAATGGTATTAAGCCCATCGTCCCCTCGGTTGGGCGTGGATGACTATTTTCCGGAGCCCCACATAGATGAATCCGTTGCCGCCAACGATGTCGCTATCTTTGAGCGCTGCTTCAAGCATGTCGATGACTACGCCTCTGAAGGCCTCAGAACGCTGCTCTTTGCGTATCGTTATCTCAGTGAAGCGGATTACACGACGTGGAAGAAGATCTACCGAGAGGCTACTACGAGCCTTGTCGATAGGCAGCGGCTTATTGAGGAGGCAGGAGAACTAATTGAAAAGAATCTCGACCTCGCAGGTGCTACCGCAATTGAGGATAGGCTACAGGAGGGTGTGCCCGAGACAATCGAAATGCTGAGGAGAGCTAATGTTCAGGTGTGGATGCTGACAGGAGATAAGCGGGAGACTGCTATCAACATCGCCCATTCCGCCCGAATATGTAAGCCATATTCCGAGATATTCATCATCGACGCGACGCTCGGGGACTTGCAGGAGAAGATTACGTCGATCCTAGTGGATGTCGGACGTGGCATGATCCCGCACTCCGTTCTTGTAGTCGATGGCCAGAGTCTGAGTGTGATCGAGCAAGACGACACCCTGAGGATCATGTTTTTCGATTTGGTGGTACGGGTCGATTCGGTCGTGTGCTGCCGGGCAGCTCCGGTGCAGAAGGCGAACCTGGTTAAATGCATTCGCAAGACTGTGCCAAAGTCTGTCACGTTGGCGATCGGTGACGGTGCCAACGATATCGCCATGATTCAAGCTTCTCATGTCGGCGTCGGTATCTCTGGCCGTGAGGGTCTGCAGGCGTCCCGTGTCGCAGACTTTTCGATTGCTCAATTCCGGTTCCTTCAGCGCCTCCTGTTTGTTCACGGACGCTGGAATTACCATCGGACTGGGAAGTACATCCTCGCCACCTTCTGGAAAGAAATCGTGTTCTACATCGTTCAAGGGCAATTCCAGCGCTCCACCGGCTATACCGGAACGTCGATCTATGAACAGTGGAATCTGACCGTTTTCAACGTTTTTTTTACGTCCTTACCGGTCATTCTACTTGGTATATTTGAAAAAGACCTCAGCGCCGAGACGCTACTCGCCGTCCCCGAGCTGTATACGTACGGACAGCGCAATGGAGGCTTCAACTTCAAGAAGTACCTCGGTTGGATGCTCATGGGCTTGGTCGAGACGTTTCTGATTTACTGGCTGACTTACGGCCATTGGATCCGACTCACTTATGAGCAGGACAACTCGCTCTTCCCCTTTGGTCAGCTGGTCTATCAAACCTGCATTATCATCATCAATATCAAAATACTGTCAGTGCACTCTTTCATCCTACGATAACCTCCCCATCCTGCTGCACTCATGAGCCTCACGCACTAACTCCGCTACAGCATCCTAGAACTTAACCACAAGATCTGGATCACATTCCTCGGGTTTTCACTCTCTATCATAGCCTGGTTCCTCTGGAACATCATAATCGCCTACGCCTACCCGGTGTATTATGATCCATACTTTGTCCGGCAATCATTCTACGAGACGTTCGGCAACACACTTAGTTGGTGGGTCACAAGCGTCAGCATCATCGTGGTCATCACCGCCCTCGAGCTCGGCGTCACGGCGCTGCGGCGCATATACGTCCCTAGCGACACGGACCTCTGGCAGGAGATCGAGCGACTGGGACAGGACAGCGTCCGCAAAGTCGCGGACGAGCATATGGCCGCCGAGCTGGGGCAGGTGCGGGCACAGGTGGGGGACGACCCGGAGAGCCCCGCCAGCGAGCGGGAAAGGGAGGACACGATTAAGAGCGAGGCCGCGCACGACAACAGGCCCGTCACGGGACGGTCTTTCGGGTAGCACGCGCGTGTGTCGGGTTGTTCTTTTTCTATTCCTTCTCTTATCAATCCTCATCTTCATGAATCGAATCCTCGAAGCTTAGAAACATAACACGGCAGGCGAACAGGCGTTGGGGAAAATTCGAATATACAGGCGGTTCGGCGGCGTTTCTCGGTTCGCTGGGTTCGAATTCGGGTCTCTTCGTTACACATAACACACACGCATATACATTATACCAGGGAGAGTGCTGTGATACCTTTCTGGATCGAAGGGGGTGAGGCGGGCGCCCGGCGGCTATACTGCACGGTTTTGTCTACCTACGTCACATCGGCTTTCTTTTTTGAGGGGGCTGGCCTTTTTAACCGCCAGCCATGCCCTGGCTCTGGCTTTTGATTTTGGATACCCTACCATAACCCTCCCAAAAACACACCCTCCATGCTTGTACTAGGTATACTATGAACAGAACCATCACCACCAACCCTCTTCGGGATTCTGCTAGGAACACGAACAACGACGACTGTATGATTAATAACTGGACCAACCCCGGAACGCGGCCGGGAAACGGGGCGGGGGCAACTA
This sequence comes from Monosporascus sp. mg162, assembly GCA_004155945.1. Taxonomy (NCBI): domain Eukaryota; kingdom Fungi; phylum Ascomycota; class Sordariomycetes; order Xylariales; genus Monosporascus; species Monosporascus sp. mg162. The sequence goes on from QJNY01000185.1 coordinate 103,729, forward strand.
CGCCGGGGGGTTTGTTCTGTCTACTCTGTACTAGTTTTGTTAGGGAAGGTCCTGTTGAAATTAGCGGCTATTGGTTACTCGAGTCTTTCTTTCTCTTTTAGGAGTTGTGGTGAGCGCTGGTTTGCCTGCCCGTCTGCTTGTCCGCGATTCTTAACCTATGTATCTCGTGATATGCGGGTGATGGTGATCGTGATGCCCTCCTGTGAGTTGAGTTAAGAGCTCAACAGGGTATTGATGAGGGAATGACAGTGAAACGGATCAGCTTCTGAGCGATCCTACAGCATGAAACAATAACCAGATTACGAAACTCAGACGGCCCTACATTAATAACCAGGTCAAGATAGTACGTATGTGGAGTGATGTGATGGTCGTGGTCGCGCGGCATGTGATGGACGGCATGCATTGGCACATATCTCGGCATTTCCCTCCCGTGCTTTGGACGGGCGGGTAATGGCGGGTCCGGAAGACATTCCAACGTCTCCGGTTACCTAACTGCATCATTGAAAGTTGTATGCATGCTGGTACTGTAGCTGTATTAGTAATGGCCGGGTGCTTAATTGGCACTTAACTCGGGCGCGTTGCCCTGAAAGGGGGACTGAGGGTTGTTCGTGGGTCTTGTTATTGACCCATCGCTGTGTGGACGGTTTTTGGTGGTGTTGCAGTTCTTGGTACTGCAGCCTTCTATTAGATCACCGATGGGTGGCGTCAAAGCGAGCCGACTTCTCATGTAGATCCGCTCTTTGTGTGGTAACCGATTAACCGATGTGGTCGATATGTGGGGTGGCGAAATAGCCTATGCAACGTACGTAGTAGATGAGGTTGGCCAGTCCGTCCACCTGCCAGGGCCTCAGTAACGCCTCAGTGTGTTAAACATAATGCCTCGTTCCGGAAATTTCCCCGCTATGGCAAGGCTGATTCTCTGTTCAGCAGCAAAACTTCCATTTTTTGAACACGAATGATAAAGCCCTGCGCAGAGGCCCAGCCAAGCTACCAGCGTATGATGCGGCGCTGGGAAATAGGGGCTGCTTGCCCTATGTGTTAGGCATCACTTTTACGACTTAGGTTGTTCCTAAATAGCGGATTCTTACCGTTATAAGTGGGGATGGACATATTGAGGCTCTCCAATACCGGAAATAGTGGAGTCTGTTGGCTGTGTTACTGCGTCTAACGTAACGATATTATTATGCACTCGAGAAACGATAGTGGCAGTCGAAAGCATCTACGAAGTGACTAACACCAACGGAAATAATGTCAAACGGGTCGTATCGCTCAACTCCGCCCGCGGGAAGTCACGCGCTCGACTTTCCTCTATGATGCGGAGGCGATCCGCCCTGCGTCGATCCTGCGGGGCCCGAGGGGGGGAGTGGAGGACCCTGAAAATCACTCCTTCGAAAATTGCTGTGATTGATAATCAGATTCAGAAATGTCAACTGACGTCTGCCCAGCATACATAATAAACCAGACGGAAAAGGAGATTGGAATTATGGACTGATGATTAGATGTTAATAATTGCTGTACGATAGCTGCAGCGATGCCTAGGATATAAAAGGCAGTTGGATGTTTGAGACGGGAATTCGGGAGCCGCCTACGGCTTTATCTGACACGCGACCCCAACCCCGCTCCAAATCATCCTTTCTTAATAACAGAAACAACAACGCCCGTCTTCGCGAAACGCACAATATACAAAAAGACTAGGGGAAAAAAGAATCAAGACCATGGGCTGGAGCTTGTTCAATCTGCCCCCGGAAATCCGGAATCAGATATACGACGAGTTGCTCGTCGTCTCGCAGCCCCTGTATCTCAGCCCGACGCCGCTCTGGGACACGCGAGCGGTGTGCCTGTACGGGTCGCAGGACCCCACGTGCACGCCGGGCCTGCGCCTCTGGCCCGCGATCCTGCGCGTCTGCAGGGCGGTCCACCGTGAGGCGGCCTGGCGCCTGTACGCCGCCAACTGCTTCAGCCTGCAGCGGACGAACCCCTACTTTGACATGGTGTTCCCCTTCGACGTGGGCGACTTCTTCGCCTCGTTCCTCGGCGTCATCGGCCCCCGGAACGCCGGCTACCTGCGCCGCGTCCGGATCCCGTTCCCGCGTCTCGGGTCCCCCGATCTTCCTCCCGCGATCGGAGAAGCGGAGCGCGAGTTCTCCCTCGAGCAACAGAGCAGGCTCCTCCTCGAGACCTTCGCCGCCCGCTGCCCCGAGCTCCGCGTGCTGCAGGTGTCCGCGGCCATGGGCTGCTTTCCCGAAGAGGGCAGCCCGGATGCCGCGAGCAAGGCCTTGTCTGTGGTGGGCGCGCAGGTCGGCGCTATCAAGTCGCTGCGGAGCGTGATCGTCGAGTTCTACGGGGCGCTATCGAGCCCGCACTTGCGAGATCTCATGGCTGCGTATGGCTGGACGGTTCAGTTGGTGCAATAAACTCGAGAACATAGCGACTCCGATTCAGAGTTATCCTATTTACGCCATTTGCTTATGCAGCGCGTTAATGAATTCAAATATTTAAATTATTCTCACTCACTTATTACTGTTAAACGCCATTAATTATATATTAGAATTTGTAATTACCAACATAAGCTGTGTAGCTAGGTTTAATAATCAGTTAATTAACCCGGCCGTTACATAAATGACACAACACAAAGCAAGCTAAGGCTGTAATCGACAACGCTCTTCCGGGCTCGAATAAGGGGGGACTAATAGCCTAATGACACCGACGTCGATACCGCCATGCCCGCTTTGAAGAATATTTGCTCCTGATAAATCCCTAACCGTTGCCCCGTGGAAAAAATGTGTCGACTTGCGACGTAGCTTTTCATATCTTTTTGGTGGATCGCCTCCAAAGCTCGACTATTTGCCCCGAAAAGGCAAATAATGGGTCGATGACGAGTACATAGGACGAGTTGATGGCGCTTCCTAAGCGACTGTAATGAACTTAGGGGAAGCGCCATCAACTTTTCAAGTGATTTATTAAGGAGTTATCGACCAGACTCTAAATAAAGTTGGCAACAAAGTCTTGCTGCATTCCCCGTGCTTTTCTATGAATTTGGTTGAAACTCACCGGTAACTATGATTCAATCTAGCTGCCTGGACCCGACATATATTTGACCATATCCAATGTGAAAACTGCGCACTCGCCCATCTTTTTTCCGGGAATCTCTACCCCCATCCTGACCCAATCATCATAACTACTGTGTCTGATCAGGCCGGGCAAAATACTCATCCGGGTACCTTCCATCCTCCTCTCTCCCACCACATTCCTCCAAGTCAGCCTCCCGAACACTGGCCTAGTATCTATCAAACTTCTCCGCTACAGCAATCGCCCGTTTCAGATGCGTAAACGTCATCTTCTTCTTCATGAACTTAGCCAGCTGCCGTCCCGTCGTGATCGAGTTCCGTATCTGCCGTCCATTCATAGGGTACCAAGCTAGCTCATCCATGTGCGACAATATATCATCAAAATCAATCCTGTCATGCTCGCCCAGCGCTATCAGCCTATCCATAAAATTCCGCCAGAGCTGCTTGCGCTGATAGTCCTTCAACTTCTCGTAGCGCAGCGTCAGCTGGATGCGCGACTTGACGGCCTCGTCGAAGGTGCCGACGCGGTTTGTGGTGAGAATCAGGATGCCCTCGTAGTACTCGAGGGCGCGCAGGAAGACAGACACGAGCGCGTTGCGCTTGAGGTCCTGCAAGGTGCGCTGCTCAAGGAAGACCTCGGCTTCATCGAGGAGTACGACGCAGTCCCAGATCTTGCCCAGGTGGAAGACGGACCCGAGGTACTTCTCGACATCCTCAGGCTCGGTGCCGATGTCGCCGCAGGTCACTTGGAGGAGCGGCTTCTTGGCTATCTCGGCGACGGATTCAGCTGTGAATGTCTTGCCGGTGCCCGTGGAACCGTGTAGGAGCATGATGAGGCCATTGCCCTTATTGTCGATATGATCCGTCCCTGTTTCGGCGGCGAGTTGGTTGGTAACGAGGGCAAGGATGAGCTCTTTCATGTCTTCATCGGCTACTAGACTGCTGAAGGCCTGCTCGTTCCAGGTAACGTCTCGTATCCGGTCCACCTCGAGATCGACTGCTCGGCACGTTAGTGGAAAAGAGCGCGGTGCGCATGCAGAGGAGGTACTTACCCCACTTCTTGCCTCGCAGATCAAAGCCGGGGACCCGTGTTGGGAATAAATAGATCTCGGGCGCCTTGGGTTCGCTGCCGTCCGTGGGCAAGTCTGTGCCATTCTCTGAGGCGGATGAAACTATGCTTGAGTACGGGTTGAGCGGGTGAAGCTCTTTGTATGTGTTGAAGTCGATCATGAATCTTTGTCCCTATTACTTGTCAGGCATCTTAGGCGAGTGGCGGGACGGGTGAAAGAATATAAACCAAGCGGGAAACGGTACGTACTGCTTGCTCCCCGTTCGTGGAGTTTCCCTCGTAGGAAACAAGTTGCTTATTGCGGCATTTCCAGAATGTCTTCCCTCGGCACATCAGTCTTGCCTGCACCTCATGGCTCGCATATTCGAGCGGCACGACACCCAAGCTTGCGATGTCGACTTCCCCATCCTCAGTTTCTGTCTCAAAGTTTAGGGTGAGTGCTTCGTCAGTCCGAAGGAAGTCGCCTGCGTAAATGTATGAACGCGAATGGACACACCAGGACCACTGATGTTTCGACTTGTGCCGTTCATTGTCCGCTGACCGGCTGTGTTTCGACTTCTCTATCGGATATGGACGGGTCGTGGCAAGATGGCCTAGGGGTACGTCGTCGCTATGTGAGACGAGGACATGTCCTGGCCGTACAAGATATCTCATGGACGCATTGGAAACCTTGCCCCTGCGGAACTGGTCGTTGATTCGGTCATATAAGGACGCGTAGTTGACCTCGATCCAGTTAGTGAGTTTGACCACCAACTGCGCCTGCCGACGCGGCAGACTTTGGATGTTCTGTGACTTCCGGCAGTGGTACCACCAGATATAGGGCGCACGTATTCTTTCCGTCACATCCACCTCCGGGAATTCGGTGCGAAACGTTGGATACTGGGCAAAAAATGCTTTCACAGCTCCGATCATCTCGCCCGAAATTAGCAAGACTTCCTGACTGACCGGCTCTGGTTTGGGAAGGGGCTTCTTGGCTTTCACGGCCTCGTCTACCGCGGAGCGTTGGTACTCTTCAGTATAGCGCTTGTAGATGATGAATGCGGTATTGCCCTTCTTGGCGTACCCCTCGGGATCCGAAACAGGGAATCGGCCTCTGAGGACGATGTCTTCGCCGCGAATCTCCCAGTCTGGCTCCGATAGGTAGGCAGTTTCGTCACCACTACCATCTCCTAGGCAATGGAAGACTTGCACGTTAATGGGTGAAGTGTCGCTCGAGTCTCCGCGCAACTTGCCGTTTTCGGCCTCCAGCTCTTGAATACGCCGCATCATTTGCTGCAGCAGATTGGAGTCAGACGACGGAGCGGAGCTGAAGTCTTGATTCTGAGCAAAGCCCCTTTCGATGCTCTCATATTGGCCAGCAGATTGCCTATGAATGGCACCTGTGCCTCCCGGAAATGGGATTTTCTGAGTAGGTGTCACACTCCTGTCAGATTCCATTTGACGTTCATGGGGTTTTAGATGGAACGTCCAGATATTTGCTACGCTGCTGCGGATAGGCACAGGGGCGGTTTTCCGTAGTCTCTCCTGCACGTCTTCGTTTCCTGGGCAAGGCCTTTCAAGCTCTCGTAGTTGCTGGCCTGATTGTGGGCCAATCATCCCTGGTTGCATGGACGACGGTCTGGGAGGGGGCATAGTCGAAGCTTGACCTCGTGCATAGGCCTGGCCAACTGGGTTGCCGTTGACGCTCCCAAAACGTTGTTGATACGTGGGCTTTTGTTGCATCGACGCTGGCTTTAGGTCCTGGTTTGCGGCCTGTGGCGATCCTGTGGCCGTGGCAGGCTGCGAAAGGTCTGACTTGGTTTCTAATGCGGAAACTTTGGTCCTCGTACTGGTTCCTATCACGTCTTCAGAGATGGTGCAATATGTTACCTCCTCAGACGTTTTCTTCTCCTCAACTGCCTGCGTGTCTGGGACGAGCTTATCAAGATCTTTCTGCCGCGCCGTCATGAACCGCTTCTTGCTTTTTTGCTCAAGTAACATCAGCTCTGTCTGGTAGTGCTTGAGCGCGTAGTTGGCAAAACCACCCTGCCCGTCACCAGGACATGGTCTCATACCACCAGGAGTCGACGGGCCAGTCCCGTCTTGTTGCGGTTGCTCTTGTGATAGCGGACCGCTCGAGGTGTTATGGAACGGGTCGCCGTTACGTACGTTCTGCGCAACTGGCTGAGTGTTTGCTCCTTGTGCAGTTTGTTGCTGGTGTATTTGGGTGCGTATCCGTATCTGCTTCTGAGCAGGCTGTTGCGGTGGCACCAAGACACTTTGTCGCTGAATCTGCGCCATGACCTCGGGGGAAATTTGAAATTGGCCCGGCTCGGGCTCTGCAGTTATCGCCTGTCGTACATCGCGGGCGAGAAACGGCCAAGTTTCGTTGTCCGTTGCGTCAGGCGGGGGCGAGAGGCTATCCGCCAGGCCCGGTGCCGCCCGACTGCCGAAGAAAGGTTGCTGGGCTGCTGTCTCCGCCGCTGCCGCCGCTTTCTGCTGGCTTTGCAATGGGCTGCTGATGTGATAATCAATCATTGCCGAACGGTTGTGCGAGATCTTTGACGATGATTGCGCTAGGCAAGTATTTCAGACGGCACGTTGACGGCTTCGCAAAAACAAGAGTGAGCATGCCACGGCGCTCAGCTGTTCAGCAACCAAAACCCTTGCATGCAGCATCAGAATTCACAGAACGGCCGGGGAAAGTACAAACACAGGAGTATTTTCTGTTAGTTGCCTCCACAGGCCCAGTTAGTGCCATGAAAGGTTAAAAGTAAAGCCCTATAGAACCCATATAGGATACACATAAACCACTTCCTTTTAGATCGTTTTTATAATAGTTTACGATCATGCGAAATATGACGTACCCGCTAGTTTATGTTTATTCCCACATGAATTTGTATACTAACTTACATTGGGCATACAATGGACCCGGTGGAGGCAACTAACAGAAAATACCCTGTGTATTGTAGCCATCAAAATTATGCATAATCCGGCAACAGGATTTTCCGGGCCCAATCTTAGGGCTAGTTCTCAAACTTTCAACACCACTTACTTGTTGGGAATCAGAATCAGAATGAACAAACTGTTCAAGTCATTCAGAACCAGCCCTCTCCACATTTTTTTTGGCTGAAAATGGCTGGTTCTTGTTGGCAACTCTGGGCCAACGATGCTTATTCAGGATGCTGAAAATCCCTCACTTCAGCTTCAGCTGCTTTCGAGGCGCTGGAAACGGCTGAACGATAACGCGCGGACAGCTTTCGGAAGCCTGTTGCTAGCCCCAAGCAATCGTTTTTGCTGTATGTCTTAATGGCGCTATAGATTAAGATTCCGTAATTGTCGCTTCGCGATCTCGTAATGTTTCTTAACGCTTTTCGCGGTAATATCGAAAATTGGAAGACTCTGGCGCTAACCGTTGAATTCGTATGGGAAACTAGGCTACCTTACAAGTGTTGTCTAATATCCTTCATCTTCCGAATAGACCTTCCGAATAAACATTCCGAATTAACACCCTTTCGATTTCCTTTCGAATATGTTAATACTTAGACTTAAAAAACTTATTTTCATTTCGAAATGCGTTATACTTCGTTAAACGAAGGTGTTAATGCCATATATTATCCAAAAAAACTTGATGATTCATTTATATCAAAGAGTAACAGGGCTGATTGGAGCCGAAGCCCGTTCGTTAATATCAGCCGCCTGTAAGGTTTCTAAAATACAGAATCATTCGGAATGATTCCGTATCATTCGTTCTAAGCGTATGATACGGTATCATACGCCAACGTACTTTTCCGTTGCCCATGCGCTTCCCGACCCCGTTTCTCTCTGCATTACCACCTTTCCATCTCGCCACCCCGCTTTTACAGCTTATTTTGTATGCAAACAGGGTTCTTTTCATCCATTTATGATGCCCCGGACGTACGATGCCGAGCTCCGAAGTCACTTCGAAAGCGCCGAAAAGCCAACATCTCGCTGCCGCCACTGCACTTCCGAAATGCTTAGCACTGCAGGGTTACTGAAACGCCGCCTAAATCACAACTGCAAGCCCTACGCTCGCTGGCAACGCAATGCTGAAGGAATGCCAGAAATTTCACGATCAGGTCACCCAGACTTCAAGGCAGGCAAAGGAACAAATGCAGTGGAAGGGGTAGCAACAGACTAGGGAATCTCACGAAATTGCGTTTCCACGCCTAAATATGTGGGTCTTCGGAGGCGGGTTGGTCTGAAAAGTCCGAAACCTTTAAGAATCATTCCGAATGATTCGAAAATATATGATACATACAGAAACGCTAGCCGCCGGAAGCGAAACTTAAAACAGTAGGGAGCAACCAGCTTCAGCAGCTCCACTTCTCTCTTATTGATTAACAGGGTTGGCACGGGCTATAAGAACTGCACCTTATTTCTAGCAACACTCCTACCAGAAACAGTACTAAGTATGAAGGCAGATAAGGTAGCGGCAAAGACACCAACCTAAATCAGCAGTATACTCCATAAAACGTCGTCGAATTCGTGCCATTGACTGGCTACGAATTTCTCATTTCTTCCAGAACTAAACCGAAAATGCAGTTACCGCTTATTATGTGGCCTTCCGGCACCTGGAGACGTATGTGCAATTACTGAATTTACTCAAAGATAGTACACGCCGATATTAGTACGGCATTGCTTCTAGCGCACCACACGGGTACTTGACAGGGTAGTTTTATTTCGGCCTCTTACCACCTACTTGGGCGGCGCCGGAAGCGGCTGGTCCCCGTGGGTGGTAAGCCGCTTTTGAGGGTTCCCAGGTTCTGTGGCCTCGACCGATATGAAAACCACTTGCTCTGGTATCCTTTCGGGCCCGTGCACCGCGGTACGTTGGCTTCAACGCAGGTCAGCTACCGAGCACAGAACCTCCAGACCACAGTACGTCAGACCACGACCAAAAAGTCAACGGGCAATTTGAAGGCCTCTGGAGCTCGTCAACACCATTTTTACTGTCGGTTACTCATTGCTACTTCAAAATGGAAGAATGCGTTAATCACTGCTGCTTTCGCCGAAGAATCGTGACCAGGAAGTAAGGTAGGGGATGGGATGCGGGAACCAACCACCCACAAGTCCCACCTGAAACTGGTCACGGCACCACTTTCAAGCCCCTGAGAGCGTGCCAGAGAGGGTCCCGATCTTTAACGAACTGCCGGATTCACCATTGAAGCCAGCTCTTCGTTGCTATGGAATTAGAAAGAAATAGGTTAAGTATACCAACAAGTCGAGAGTCAACAGTTCTTGGAAGCCGTACTCGCCGCATCTGGCTAGGCGCCCAACAAACTTGGCCGAGCTGTATATCTTTGTCAGGTGTCACCGGCGATTAGCCTAGAGCCTGATGCCGGGGTCGGCGATTAGCTCAAAACCCGATGCTTCTGAATAATGGTTTTGCTTGAAAGCGGCCAATAACCTATTCTTCAGCTTTGTGCTCCATGCATCACTTGGAAACGCTATCGAACTCGAGGACACAAAGACTGTCAGGTGCCAAAGTGCGACCCCTTTCTCTGGCAAAGACGCTCCAGCCATTTGGACATTTGATCTGGTAATTTCTTACCTCAAGTATGGCTCCTTGCATCGGCATATCGTGCAAATACAGCTGAACTCGAGCTTCACGTCCGCCGAGATCTTCAAAGCCTCAACGCTGGTACATATGCCCGGAAAGGTGGCGATACCGCCGAGGCGACATCGGGTAGCAGAATTTCAGGTAAAGTGACTCTCGAGTACGATGGATGCAGGTGTTCAAAGAGCCTCGGAATCTGAAGTAGTCTGAGATAGGCACTCACAGCTTCCCTGGCGAGCACTTTCCCACTCAGATGCCTCTGGCCAAGGTGGTGAGGCCTGTGCCTAAATATCTCAATTCCTCTCGGCGTAAGATCCGCAAACGGGGAAGTTGCAGAACCGGCCAATATATTTGTTTAAGCATTAATAGTTATATTTTCCCACAATCCTGCATTTGCACCCAATGTATCGAAGCATCATAATGAGGTTTATCTTGTTATTAAGGGCGCGAAAGCTTTAGAGCACTTGCTCGCAGAATACTCGATAAGTCCTACAGTATTTTTGCGATAAGTCGGAGTGTTTTCCTAACCATAGCCTTCTATTTGCCCTTTCCATATTTCCAACTTTTTTTTGACGATTCCACGGGTTTGTTCAAGATTTCGACGTTTGCTGAAATTTCCGGATTTAATATCGTGTCTGGAACGTACGAAATCTGCCTATTTCCAGGTAACCAGAAAATGTAAAAGAATAGAAACGACTAGCCACTTCGCCATATAATCAAAAAAGATTATCAGTTATAACGCCAGGTAGCGTTGAAAGTTTTTGTTCGCACTTACGTAGTGCACGTCCCGAGGCCATACCAAAACCGGGAGCTACCGAACTAATAGTAGGTAATAATCGTAACGCTGTAATTAATTTTTATACGGTTTGTCGGAATACGGTGCGTTGGCCCGTATAACGTTTACGTTAAGGCGTCAGCGTTAATCCTACGCGCCTTACCTATAACTAATATGTTCATACCACGGCTCTAATATTAATAATAATATAAATAAACTGCAGTGTTTTTTAAAAAAGAAAATAATATTAGTCACGGTGCTTTCGCCTACTGTGTAAAATGAAGTTTATATGTCGACAACCCTTAACATAGACGTGGGCATACCACCATACCGCCGTTGCATCGGTTGGCCATTCGCTGAGGTTTTGGGTATCACACGAACAGCATGTCGGCACGATAACGCCATTGAGTCCCTGCACGCCGGGAAGCATCTAGACGTAGCCTCGACTTCAAGAAGCAGTAGGTAAAACAGCGATTAGATGACGCTTTCCAGTAGTATATTACACCTTCGCTACCTCTCGTTTGCATAAGCATTCGATATTGGCATGCTAGCAACATCCGCGGAGCACTATCCACATATGAGTTTGTTCAGAAGCCACTCCCCCTATTATCTTGCTATTCGTCCATCCATTGCTTTCGACCCAGCAACCCTGTTGCCCGATACTCCTCCAAGATCTAGCAAAGTAGTGACTGGGTCTAGACATTGCATCTCTTGCAACGCCGGCTGTTGGGCCTCGCTTTGGGATTTAACCAGGGCGCGGGACGAGATGTGTCGGGTTCGACAGACGATAGGCAACTTGCACCCAACGATGCGCCGCGAATAGGAGCAAAGCGGCCTAATATTGTACTAATACTGACCGACGGTCAAGACCTTCCTTTGCAGTCGCTCGGCTGCATGCCTTTCATAAAGAAGCATCTTGTCGACGAAGGAACATCATTCAGGCGTCTTTTTTCCACGACGGGTCTGTGTTGTCCTTCTGGGGCCATACTTTTGACTAGGAAGCTGGCCCATAACACTAACGTCACCAGCGTCGGCGTTCCGTATGGTATGGGATAATACCTCCTTTGTCTGGTAATGCTAACCATAGGCGTGGGTGGACAACCGAAGTTCTTGAGTAAGGGCTACAATGATCATGATCTTCCGGTTTGGCTCCAAAATGCAGGATACAATACTTATTACACTGGCAAGCTCTTCGATGCTCATATGGTCCAGAATTATGGTTTGCCTCATGCAGGTGGGCAGGATGGCTCCGTAAGCCTCCTATTAATGCAGTGTGTATCTGAGACTGACACTCGAACAGGATTCCATCCTAGGACCCTTCGCTTATTTGTACTTGAACACCACTTACCAGCGTTATCAAGCTCCACCTGCCAGCTACGAGCATAAAAATAGCAGGGACGCTCTGACGGAGAAAATACTCGGATTTCTTGACGCGGCATCCAAGCTGACGGGCCCTTCTTCCTCGCGATTGCTCCGGTAGCCACTCATTGAAATATTTGGTCCCCGATGTATAAATACGGGAACCCTAGCCCCCTCACTGAAGTGGAGTTTCTCCCACCAGTCCCAGCAGAAAGACATGCCGATTAATTTAAAGATGCCCAAGTGCCTCTGACGAGCAACTTCGACCAGGGCAAGCCGTCTGGCACAAGTTGGATTAGGGGGCTACCGAAGCTTAGCCAGGATGACGTTGATAATAACGACCACTACCACCAACAGCAGTTTCGGCCGCTGCAAGGCGTCGACGAGATGGTGAATGACATTGTAAATAGTCTGGAGCGTGGAATTCTTGACCATAAGTATATCATGTACGTCACCGACAACGGATATCGAAAGTGCATCTAGCCTCATCAAATCGCTCCGTCCTGGTACGAGAGGTATTGTGCGGACGTGTTGAGCAGCAAGGAGGGAGGCGTCTTGGAATGATGATGAGGCTACCCGGGACGTTTTAGTATGGGAAACTCTGCAGGGTAGACTCAATGCTTCTTGAGGGTAAACTCTCGTCGTAATGCAGCAGGAATAGAAGTGTATATTTGAATAGGGGTAATCAGGCTCGATGATCCGTGATGATCGATGATCAGTGATGATCGATGATCAACTAGAAACACTGGGCTTAGCGACGGGTTGCTAAGCCCCTATATATACACTTCGACGCCTTCCTAGTGCGAATAGAACAAAAGAATCTTATATAACAAAGTTTCAGAGAAGTCTTTGATAGGTGATCCTTTTGTTCCTGGCGAATTCGACACCCCTATATAGCCGTATGCAGCTATATAGCCGAATCCAGCCCAAATCCTCTGAATTCCCACAGGACGGCTGCTGACGAAAGGCTTGAAGATATCTGCCCAGACCGAATGCACCCGGCCAAGCAGTGCAGCTTTGAGGAGGACGTAAATATCCCCTTCATAGTAAGACGGCCAAATGTGCCTCGTCGACATACCGCCGACTTCGTCACCACGCACACGGATATGACGCCAACCACATCGAAAACTGCTGGTGTTCCATTGGGAGACGTCTTCGATGGCTTAACAATTCCTCTCACAAAAGGGAGGTTCATATAGCGACTAAGACTAAGCAAGAGAATGTGACGGTCGAGCACTAGGGCTTCGCATAGAATGAAGGGAAGGTCTACGATTAGTATCCGATCCTTCACTATAACAATATGTACAAGGTAATCCGTGTTATTAGTGACCCTTGCAACCTCTATTAAGTTAGGTGTAATAACGAACGTGAATTGTACGACTTGAACGCAGACACCGGTCAGATGGTCAACTTGTTGCACCCGGATGAGAAGGCATCAGAGAGGTTCATGGGTGTGCCACTTGATAAGGTAATAGCACGATTGGATTCCCTGCTGTTCGTTTTGAAGTCGTGCAAAGCAGAGACCTGCATCCGTCCCTGGCGAGTTCTTCACCCAGCCGGGAACATGGACAATCCGAGACATGCTCTAACTCCGCGTTTCGTCCATTTTACGAGCAGAGGAGGGCCAGAATCGAATTTAGTCGATGCGAAATGGGGTTCATTCTAGGTGCACAGGATCCCCAGGCCAATGAGAGTATGAGGATACCGATGCTAGGCTTTAACTGGCACGTGTGGACTTAATGGTACGAGACGTAACAAGGAAATGACGATGGGCGTTATATAGGGAAGAAGTTACGTACTGTAGCAAGTCGAAATTGAATTCAGGCTCTCATCTCGGTAATCATGTCGTTCCGTCTGTCGAGAAGCGCCTCGGCACTCGGAATAACAAGGATGCTTTAGAATCTCTGTCTAGCCAATTCAATCTGTAAGCGGCCGCACTAAGCATTTCTGCTGCCTAGCTGCCGACGTGATCGGGTCATTTTGAGGTACTAATTAATGCCAATGTTGACGAATATCTCCGAGGTAACCATTCCCATTCAGCATGCCCATCCAGGCAACTACATTGATACAGCTAGTACACAGAGGCAACTTACCTCAGGACTGCGTGTCTACCCTGCCACATGATTGGTGGTATCGCACCTCGGTGATGAAGTCAGGCCGAAAACAGCTCTCAAGACATAAACATGACGAGCATTTGGGACTAACACCTACTCAGAATCGATCCAGAGGAGCAATAAGCACACAGTAATTACCGTAGCCTCGACGTATAAATATTGACTTCTCATCTTCAACGATTATCCTCAGACTGATTCGTCACTATCAACGCAGCTTTCCGAGACTCACTCAGTTCAGAGCTAGCATGCATAGAATGCCTAAGTTTTCGACAAACTTGCTCCCGCTGGTCGCCGGGCCGCTTGGAGCACTTGCTAACAACTGCAGGACCGAGACCTTCGAGGGCATAGTCGCGAATATTCCTAATGTAACCCTGAATTATGTTGAATTGGTGCCCCGAAACGGCAGCTTCGGAGATGCAGAGACAAATCTTTTGTTCCCAGTCAATGCGACCCAGCTGCCCGCGCTCTGCGCCGTCGGAATCAATGTCAAGTCGTCACCAAACTCATCCTTCAACTTCGGGCTTTTCCTACCAGAAGACGGCACATGGAACGAGCGACTGATGACGACTGGGAACGGTGGGTATGGTGGTGGAATCAACTGGTAAGTAGCCCCGTAGTGAACTACAGTGGCATAAAGCACAGGCGCGAAACTGGCCATAGCAAGCCCGTAGTCGATAATTTTTCGTTAACTTTCAGTGTTTACAGGCTCGATATGGGTACCCTATCACATGTAAGCCTTTAAAATGCGGTGTTTTTACCTTCACTGATGGAGTTTATAGTACGGGTTTGCGACTATGTCGACCGATACCGGTCATTCATCAGGACCCCGCGATGCAGCCTGGGGTCTAAATGCCCCTGAAAGTCTGTTCGACTGGGGCTACCGCGCTATGCATGGTTCGGTGGTAATTTCAAAAGTACGGATGAACGAAACATGGCCATTCTGCTTTTGGATTGAAGAAGGCTGACTGGCAGGCAATAGGAAATCGTCAATAAGTACTATGCGACTCCTGCAGGCATCAGGTATTCCTACTACGCAGCCTGTTCCACTGGTGGGCGTCAGGGATTAAAGGAAATTTACCTTCACCCAGACTCGTTCGACGGCATTTCGATTGGGGCACCAGCATGGTGGTCGACTCACCTAGCAGGTGCCCTGCTTTACTGGGGCCTGTTGAACTATCCGGCCTCTGACCCAAAACATATCAGTCCTTCGCTCTTTCCAGCTATCGTGGCAGAAGTCAAAAAGCAATGTGATGGCCAAGATGGCATTATTGATGGTATCGTTAGCGACGTTCATGGCTGCGACTTCGACTTCGATGCCCTACTGTGTGCCCCTGACTCCGACGCATCAGGGTGTTTGACTCCGGAGCAGCTTACTACGATCAAACGATTCCATAGCGACTGGATAGCGGCGAATGAAACCTTCGTCTTCCCCGGAGCAACACTCGGCATCGATCCGACCCTCCTACTGGGCGACGGTACAGATGCACTGCTTGAGCATGGGTACTATACCAACTGGGTACTCAACGATACCGAATGGAACTACACGCAATTCTCACATAGAGATGTTCTCTTCGCCGATACTATCGACCCTGGTAACGCCAGCGCTGACGATTATGACCTTTCCACCTTTCGTAAACGCGGCGGCAAAATTCTACATTACCACGGCGATGCAGATACCGTTATACCGAGCACTAGTAGCATCTACTACTATAAGGAAGTCTCTAATGCTCTCACGGCTAAGAACGTAGACCTGGATGAGTTCTACAGGTTCTTCTTGGTCCCGGGAATGGAACACTGTTACAGCTCTCCTAATGCACCGTGGTATGTTGCCGGCGCTGCCCAATCACTCACGGGCGCCACACATTCGGTCCCCGGATTCGAAGATGCGGATCACGACATTATTCTAGCTCTCATGAGATGGGTAGAGGAGGATGTAGCGCCTGATAAGATCATTGCGACAAAGTTTCACAACGAAACGGTTTCCGCGGGAGTGCAGAGCCAACGCCCCTTGTGCGCATACCCCCGACGAGCGAAATATATCTCAGGCGACCCGGATAAGGAAGGCAACTGGGAGTGTAGTGGACTCTAAGGAACGTATGCTATGGAAGAGGCAATGAAAAGGCGCGGACAAAGTCTAAATGGGAGATGTCATCGTAGACGCTCAAACGAGTAAGTATTTCCATCGTCACTTAGTGCAAGCGGTAAATGAACAATGTACCAGCGACCTAACTAGTATCTTGTATTTCTCAAGTCCAGCGGCATGTAGAAGTTCCGTTACACGGCTATTTATCTTGAAGTCTATTCTGGTCGTGTTAGAGCACCAGCCCAAATCCCACAATAGGGGTAAGAGGGCGCCAACGACGTTGACAGAACCCACCCTCGGCCCTGGTGATAAGGAAGACTAGAGGCGATCCGGGCCTGGATTATGACTAGGCGTCTCCGTCAGCGGCCCCTGCATAGCAAGTACGCATCAAAAGACCTTTTCCAGTTGACTCCTAATGCATTGGAGATACTCACCGCAAACCCAATGTAATGGCTCGAGACGGATCCTGTGGAAGTGGCAGGCGGTACTTTTAAAAGTGCCGAACTTCTTCGGCCGCTATGTTCACAATGTTGCGCGTATACAATAAGTACCTGATGTGATATCGTATCGAACTTTATAGTCTGTCGTTTTTCAGCCACAATCTACTTCACCTTCATGACCAATGGCGTTTCGCATCCAACGCTCTGAAATCTGATTCGCTCCCCCTAAATTTTGATAAAATTTGGCAAAAGTGGAGTTACCCGGAATTCTGGCTAGCTTGATATTTCAACAAATCTAGACCGTTGCTATTAATACACCAGTTCTTCCGCGAATACCCTAAGTTGCGATTCTCTTAAGACGCACTTCATTATAAATAGGACCGCTCAAGCAAAATCACTGCAAATGGTTGACCTGGAGAATAATGGAGGGCGGGGTCCAACTGGCTTCCTGCACAGCGATCGTTGCCAAGCTTGCCTCCAAGGGATGTCCCTTCAATTGGGCTGGGCATGCGGAGCAATCAACTTCACCCATTGTCATAGCGCGCCGCTGAGTCCGAATTCGTGAGTAGCATCCGCGCAGACGATCATGCAGAACGACCACGCACACGTCAGCCATTGATACCCATGGCCTGTAAGTTCTCGAGGGATTGGGGTGCGCGGTGGATTTCCTTTCCGAAAAAGGATGGGGTTGCAGAAGGATTCTGGCGTTCGATTTAGCAGGACGAAGCAGCCAAGACCCCAAGACCAGCATTGCAACACCGCCGGCCTATTATCACACTCTGCTGCAGTATACGGAACCGAACGACAACCTTTTGCAGGTCGTATTACCACACCGTATCAACCGGGCGACCGGTCTTGCCGGCAGTTTGACCACCCCCCCCCCGACTCACTTTCTCTTTTGCCTTTGCAATTGTCGGAGCTCGACATAATTGACCAATCTAGCATACATATAAAGGTTATTCAGCACAATGAGTGTCCAGCAATCCCGATGCCCTTTTGACGTTGTTGGCGGGCATTGATCGTCTATTCAAAACCGCAGTCGTTTTACGAGGACATACGTAAGACCTCTAGTAGGTGAGCATAACAGCCCCCTCTCCGGGGAATGCGGCAGGGATATGATTGGCCTCTGCGTTGTTGAAATCTGCATGAGCGTTATTGCGGCTTCTACTAACTAAGTCGTATACCTTACCGAACCGGATCCACAAGGGGGCTTCTACTTTGCGGGGAAGCCCACTTAAGCCGCATATTGAGCCAATACCCCAATAGGGGTATGATGTTCTCCACCCCCACAATCTGCCGACGACCCCTGACCTTTATGATAGGAACTATTAGACCGTCTGCAGTAACAAGCTGTCTTCTATGGGGCGAAGTTCCAATGACACGAAGCCGCTGAGGCAGGAGCCACGGATCGCAGCTAAGGAAGGGCATGATACCCTTTGGACATAAGCCTCAGGCGCCGGGGTCGCGATGTGCCATTCGGACATAACTAGGTTCATTGGCATGTCTGTGCGAGCACATATCTCGGGTGGTAAAGGCACCGTGCTAAGATGAGCACCCCTGAGTGCAATCTTGTAAAGGATAAGGAGGTGAAACACAGTCAATCGGCGGTCTTTGATATGCCGTCAGCAAGCGGCGTAACCCTCTTTTACCGGTTAAGTAGACTGGCATCCATCAAGGCAACAAAAGATGAAGCGGGGATGTTGTAGTGGTATGTATCAGGTGACTCGGCGAGGAACCAGCCATTGGCGGACTTTCGTTCAGCACCATCACAGGGAAGAGGGGTCAAAGAGGATTATGCTTCTCCAAGGATGGATCTGTTGCACAATGCCAATGGCACCGAATCAGCTTAGGCAATTCGTGGGGGATCCTGCTGGAGATATCTCGGAGATTGTACAGTTACGACGTCCCCTCCACCTCGGCCATATTTCTGGGGAAGCCACGTTGTCAGCTAGGATACATAAATATCTCGGACGGTTGCACTCGAGAACCATTTCAAACGTGTTCTGCAGGTTGTTCGCCTTGGATTGATAGGATAAAAGACAATATGAGCTTACCAGACGAATTCGATATCATAGTAGGTTGTCTCATTCATCTTCCTATGGGTTACATCGCACAGCCCCTCCAATGACTCAGGCGGAAACAAGTCGTCCTGTTTCTGGATCGCGCTCGTGGCATTCCGTCCTAAACCGTGAGGATGAACGAGTATACTGGGATAGGACTGACCTGATATTGACAGGTATGCGGCGGTGGGAGTTGCGGGTGTGTCGTGGCGGGTCGTTTGGCGAATCTGGACCATAACCTTAAAGTCTTGTTGATCGAGGCTGGCGAGAGTAACCTCAATAACCCCTGGGTGTACCGACCGGGCGTCTACCCCCGTAACATGAAACTTGACTCCAAGACGGCTTCCTTCTACGAATCTCGTCCGTCTAAATGGCTCTCCGGGAGAAAGGCAGTTGTGCCGTGTGCTCACGTCTTGGGCGGTGGCTCGTCTATCAACTTCTTGGTATGTCCCGCCTCACTTGCTGCCATCTTGTTCTTGGCTGACTGTATGTCTAGATGTACACCCGTGCCTCCGCCTCGGACTACGACGACTTCCAGGCTAAAGGTTGGACGACAAAGGAACTTCTTCCCTTAATGAAGAAGCATGAGACGTATCAACGGGCATCTCATACCAAGTCAGCTTTTCGTTCCCTTTTTCTTACGCGATTTCTGACACTTACAGGGATATCCACGGTTCCGATGGACCGATCAAGGTGTCCTTTGGGAATTAGTGAGTGCTTAGGCTGTCCCGGCTTCGGCCATTTGCTAACCCGAATGTCACACAGCACCTATCCGATCAAGGACGACTTCTTAAGGGCTGCAGAGTCGCAGGATATTCCTATCGTTGACGATCTGCAAGACCTGTCTACCGGCCACGGTGCCGAACACTGGATGAAGTGGATCAACCGCGATGTAAGGATACCACAATATCCTCCAGACACGGGGAGGCCTTTCGACTAACATTCGGTCACAGACTGGTCGCCGGTCTGACAGCGCTCATGCTTATGTCCACTCAACCCGTGCTGCCTATGACAATCTGTACCTCGCCTGTAATACTAAGGTAGGCTTATGATTCTGAGGGTCCGAGAATTTCCACTAGGATGGATGTTTCGAAACAAACTCCCGTCTGTGAACTATGCACGACGTTGAACTTGGTCGCTGACTTGGGCCAGGTCGATAAAGTCATCATCGAAAACGGCCGAGCTGTGGGCGTCCAGACAGTGTAAGTGGCAAATATTTACGCATCAGGAGTAGCCCACGTATACTTACGGACCAAAGACCAACGAAGCCCCTCCATCCGAACCAGGTGAAGACACGCATCTTTAAAGCTCGCAAACAGATCGTGGTTTCCGGCGGCACCCTCTCCTCTCCCTTGATCCTTCAGCGATCCGGGATCGGTGCGTACCATATTCTATCTACGTCCAGATGTATCGCTGACGGTAGGCATAGGCGACCCTCAAAAGTTGAGGCAGGCCGGCATTGAGCCGAAGGTCAATCTCCCCGGTGTGGGCCTCAACTTCCAGGATCATTACCTCACCTTCGCAACGTACCGTGCCAAGCCGGAGACGGAGAGTTTCGATGACTTCGTGCGCGGTGTACCCGAGGTTCAGAGGGGTGAGTCCATTGCGTCCTTGCTCGGGGCCTTCAGAAAAATCAATCTAACCACAGTCCAGAGGTCTACGCCCAATGGCAGCAAAACGGTTCGGGCCCGCTTTCCACGAACGGCATCGAAGCCGGCGTCAAGATCCGCCCGACAGCCGAAGAGCTCAAGGAGTTCGAGTCGTGGCCGACTCCGCACTTCAAGGACGGCTGGGAGAGCTATTTCAAGAACAAGCCCGACAAGCCCGTCATGCACTACTCGGTGATCGCGGGGTGGTTCGGCGACCACATGCTGATGCCCCCCGGCAAGTTCTTTACCATGTTCCACTTCCTCGAGTACCCCTTCTCCCGCGGCTACATCCACGTCAAGTCGCCGGACCCGTACGCGGTTCCGGACTTCGACACGGGGTTCATGAACGACGAGCGCGACATGGCGCCCATGGTCTGGGGCTATATCAAGTCTCGCGAGACGGCGCGACGTATGGAGGCGTATGCCGGCGAGGTCCAGGCTATGCATCCGTTCTTCGACAACGACTCACCGGCCCGTGCCAATGACATGGATCTAGACACGACCCAGCGCTATGCCCTCCCTGGGAACTTGAGCGCTGGCCTGCAGCGTATGTTGAGTTCAATTAATGCCCCCTTGTTCTTTTGTGTTGGTTGGGATCTCCGAGTTTATGACTTTACGACCGCGATCCCAACATTACTGGGCTCTTACTGACATTCGTATTTATAGATGGTAGCTGGAGTGTCTACAACCCGGAACCAAGCAAGAAGCCCGAGGCCAACATCCTGAACAGCAACAAGGCCAATATCAGGAACGACCTGAAGTACAGCACGAGCGACATCAAGGCTGTTGAGGAATGGGTCAGGCGCCATGTCGAGAGTACTTGGCACTGCCTTGGCGTAAGTGTTGCTTATCCGGACACATATCATGGCACTACTGACGGAGTCGACGACAGACCTGCTCCATGGCCCCTAAGGAGGGCAACAGCATCGTCAAGCACGGTGTGCTGGACGAGCGTCTGAACGTCCACGACGTTAAGGGGCTCAAGGTAGCCGACCTTAGCATCTGCCCCGACAATGTCGGCTGCAACACGTGAGTCACGCCGCCTTATCTTGTCGATTGACATGCCGCTGACATGGAACTAGGTACTCGACCGCTCTTCTGATCGGTGAGAAGTGCGCGATGCTGGTTGCCGAAGACCTTGGATACTCGGGCGAAGCACTTGAAATGAAGGTTCCCACCTACCACGCGCCTGGCGAGGTGAGGCTGCCTTATCGCCTCTAAAGGATTCATAGGTTACCTCTTGGCGTTTTCTTGATTGGTAGACGACAAGCTTGGTTGGGCTCGCACGTGCAAGCCAGATTGTTATGTTGAATGTATGTATTGTATTTAATGTCAGACGATACTCCGTATCCATCAAGCTTCCTTATCTCAAGCAGGGGACTGGAGATATTGTAATATCTTTCAGAACATTCCAACCTCTTTATGAAAGGGGGAATCCATGTAGACGCGCCACGGCATCGTCACACGCCTCATATTTCCGAAGGGCAAGAGGGAATGTATGAACAGGGCAGGGCTCTAACCTGCAATCTCCTCGTTTACTCTTTTACCATTAGATATAGTAACCTAGTCAAGCGCAATTCTATTTCGCCACGCGCCCACCTGACTGGTTAATTGGTTGGCAGCCACATACTTTATTGAGGCCTATAAAATTCTCACGAGGCTGGCTCAGCCGCTGAGATGGCCCCCACGTTCATAGCACTCACCTTCCATGTCTTCCAGAATCCATACTTTCCTTGCTTTCCGAATTGGTACTCCGTTGAACATACCCTAAACTAAAACAAGTAAAAAAAGGGATGAAACAAGGGAATAAAAGAATGAGCTAAGAAAAATTAAAGTAAGACCGTATGAAACAGAGCGGTGAGAGTGAAACAAGCGGGGCATGTCAGACAGGTCCGGGGAAGCATACTCTGTGCTTCGCCCGAAGATCAATGCCTCGCTCCATCACTCTGCAACCATTTCTCGACAATGATCGCTTCAGCGAAGAGTCCGATCTGGTCAAGAAGATCGACGACATCGTGTTTACCACCTTTGGCCGCCTCATCACAGCGGCTCAGGACCGCAAGATACTCGTCTACCGGAGCATGCTCGGCCCAATCGACGAGACCAACGCATATGCGGGCCCATGTCTCAGCCCACTTACCTGAGGTCGTGCCGGCCGCCTCCCGGAACTCTATCGTGCGCGGATTGGACTTGGGCTCCGTGAGCCTGAGGCAGTCGTAAGCGGCGAAGTTGTAATTCGGTCTGTCACTCCACCTATCCGAGCACCGGAGCACCCAGCAGAGGACGCATGAACTCCGACAAGCGAATATCTCTCCTATCCCGAAGAAGACCCCGGGGTCTGTTTGGGCCTTGGGCTCCAGCGGGGGCATTGTGTCACAACCGTAAGCTGCAACCACCCTGAGGCGGGCCTCGTCTTCGGCCGTATAAGATGGCAGGGGTATCCTAGCGGTATTGCGGTCCACGCAGCGCCTGTACACCGTATCCAGCGAATGCGTCGCACTACTGTCTGCAGCATTGTTGTCGCCAGTTTCAGTAGTGTGCCTGGCATAATACCCCTCGATAGCCTGTGATATGTCATCATCAGCTAGTATCACTGCAGGAAGTGATTCCTCTGAGCTCTCTCCTTCAGATCTTGCCTCCGTATCTTGAGAGGTGGTTCCGTCTTCATCTATCTTTTCGTCTCCCTTCCTGACGAAAGGCTTGAAGTGGCCTGACAGTCTATTAACTTGGAAATCGATGACGGTCTTTTTATCAATGTTCATCTCCCGCCAATGAACAGACTCCTCACCATGGCGGACTTCGCGTCCGATGTATCGGCCGCAGGTCTCGTCGGGTATCATGTGGGTTTCGAAATCGGCGGCTGTAATCCCACGAGCGAGACGGGTGCGCTCCCGGAGACTCTGCGAATAGTAGCAGAATCTCTTCGACGGAGGATGCAGGCAACCCAGGAGGGGATCCGCCACCCACAACAGCCCTGCCACTCGACGCAACGCGCCTAGTTCGAGGAAATCGGCGCCCTGTCCAACATGGACGTGCAGTCCGCAGGAAGGGTTCACGTTCATTCGATATTTGGAGGTCAAGAGGTTGACGACGTAGGTAATAGCCAAAAAGGACTCATCACTGGCCACCTCTGCCGGGGATGTGATCTCGACGGGACACCAGTGGTACTCCGACTGGCCTGGCGGCTTTATGGACGAGTCAATCTTCACTTCCCAACCGTCATATAGCGCGAGACGATGTTCTCGAATGTCTTCGACATTCAACATACCTCTGGGTGTTTTAAACGGAATCCCATGACCCTGTAAGGTTTGGCGGATGTCATCATGGATGTATGCAACCAAACTTGATTCGTCAGCTGGGTCATGTCCTAGATTTCTCGGTACCCTGATGGCAGGCGGCAAATTACCATTGCTCCGGTCGAGTGGTTCTTCTTCGTCTTCCCATAGGAAGGCAACGGACCATTCAAACTCGCAACCAAACGTGCGGGCACTACTGCAAAGACGAGAGCTGGAGGCTTCATTATCCATATCAGATTTGGCTTGAAGAAACCACAACTATGTCCGGTATATTTGGACTTTCCAGCCTTGAGGGATGCTTTGGGATGAAGGGTTCGCGAGGAATGAGATAAGGGCAACTGTAGTCTGCCATTCCTGCATAGGTGGGCAGCCATTCAAATGGGAAGAAAGAACAACATCGTCGCAGCGCCGTACTGAACAATGCGTTTGTTCTTGCAGCATAGGGCAGGTCAAGGCACGAGGGACTTGTGTTCTTGAACAGCCCGTAACAAGAACGGAGCAAACAATGAACGTCCTGGATAGCCCAGTCTTCGCTATTGTCTCCATGATGTGCGACTACATGAATGGGATAATACTGCCACATTTGCCACGACAAGCGCCTGTAGACGTATTTTGTGACTTTCAGGGGCGGGGGAGGGGGAGGTCGTGGCGGAATAGGGTCATTTTGAAAAAAAGCTCCGCGGACCTCTCGTCCCGTTCCTGACCTTCCGAGATACTATTAGGTTCCTGCGGACTTCTCCTACCCTTCGCATTTATTCGGTACATTGGCTATAGAGTGACTATTCTTGCAAAGTAATAACAGAAAGAGAAGTGTGAGCTTCTAATCAATTCGTCTAACGTTAGTGTCTTCCATGCAATAGGCGGGGTTTGGGTAAATGTTAAGTACTTTTCGGTAACGTTAAGTAATTTGTACGCAAAGTAATATTGTTAATTTTGCTGCTGTTTCCCGCTACCGTCATAAAACCGCTTTATCTGTTTTTATTATAATAGCGACAATGAGAACAAAAAGTTGTTAAGATTGTTTTTTACTTCAAGTGACGATAGATTAATAATGTATACTTCCCTTGCAGTAACTAGTCATAAATTCCATGAATCTTACAAGTATATTCTAACTCTACATGGTTAATGTCGGGTCGAGTGGAGAGATGAACAAAGAATTATCCCCTAATGTAGCGCTACTGTTTACGTAGTAGATCGAGTTTAGGATCCACTTTAATTCTTCCCGCTTCCAAGCTTCCATTGTCGGGAGTCTTCGTCCCAAAAAAAAAAGGTACGCGATTTTCCCTTCCCATTTCGAAAGGGCGCTGACACCATCTCAGGTCCTACTGACGCCATTTTCCCGATATGAGTCCGCCCCTCGAGCTAACCCCACAACCATTACAACTACCACGAGATCTGGAACCGCTGCGGATTTGAGACTCCTTTAATGATTTCCGGGCCAGTCTTACGATCGTCGTCATCCGGACCTGGACCCGGACCCGGATACTACGAATCCCGAACTTAGACCGGGTTGAGGATGGACATGCACGATATGAGCGCCGAGGTTACCGCGGCCGACACGGCAGCCGAGGTCGCGACAGATGCCGCAGCATCCGACCCCGCCAACCGTACCCAGAAGAAGGCGAGCCAGACCTGTACCACTTGTCGCGCCAGGAAGGTCCGTTGTGATGGCCGGCGTGATGTCTGCCAGAACTGCGAGCGCCTGGGCTTCACCTGCTCCTTCCAGGACAGGAGCTCACCACACCCCGACACCGATAGCATAACGTCCTTCTCTCTTCCTCGGCGACGGGTGAGGCTGGCATGCATCAATTGCCACTCGAGAAAAGCTAGATGCAGCGGCGAAACCCCGAAATGTGCACGATGCCAGGCCCAGGGGATAGACTGTGTATATCGGCCGACGAAGCGATCCGGCGGTGTTAATGGCACTGCGATAGTGACCGGGAGCAATATCCACGGCACTTCCCAACAAGCCGGCACTACCGACTCGGAACATGAATCTGTGACGTCAGAACCGCCTGAGAAGAGGGCGATGTTGCGGAGGGATGAAAATGGATCCCATCACGGCGGTGGTCTTGCGGATAACGGTCAACGTCACGATATCTCGGGACCATCAATACCAAGGAGACTTGCAAATGACGCGTATGGCTCCGGCTTCGGCTCGGTGTATGGTTCGTTGGAGGCTGACTGTCACTACAGGTTCAAGTTTCCCGACGAGGCGCTGATTCTTAAGGCCTTCAACAACTACTTCCGTCACGTACACCATGTGCCCGTACTCTCCTTCATCCATCGCGCATCTCTTATGCAGCGATATCATGCTGGCATGATGGACAAGGCCTTGTTGCTTGCCATCGTGGGCATTACCTCCCTACTCACTGATCTAGGTCCCGGCACGCGCGAATACGGGAACCGATGTGTCGATGAATGCCAGCAAATGATATACCAGGATCTGGAAAACCCGTCGACGCTCAAGATACAGGCAATAGTCCTCATTATGAAACATAGGATGCTCTCCCGCAGATTTACCGGCGCCTTCATGTTGGCCGCGATAGGGGCGCGCTTTGCATACGCCCTCCGGCTCAACTATGAGAATCCTAGTCTCTGTTTCCTGGCTAGGGAATCCCGGAGAAGACTGATGTGGGCATTCTGTACCATCGACTCGGGCATCAACGGCGGCTACTCGGATTTTACCTTGTTACCCCCTGAATCGATGCATATCCAGCTGCCCTGCAATGAGCGAAATTTCGAATTCGATCTTCCACAGGTTACCGAGTTTCTCCGCCCCGTCCCCACCAAACCGTTCCCAGATGATGTCGGGTCTCTGCTGCTTCACGTTCGACTGTTGTGGATGAGGAGCCGCGTGTTGTACTGCACCAAGAACGTCCTGGCTATGTCTGATGCGGAGCTGACGCAGCTACCCGAATTAGTGAAGGTGTTGGCGGACGAGCTGAGAAACTTTCACGAGTTCCTGCCAGCGTCGTTCAAGTTCTCGGACAGCAATCTGCAGCTCCGCGCCTACTCTCCCCGCCTTTGCGTCTTCATCATGATTCACGTATGGTGGCGGCAGTGCCATTGCGATTTGTTTCGGATAATACTACCGGGAATCAAGGAATCGCTGCCGCGGTCGGCCGTCGACCGCCTAGATCCCCAGTTCGTCGCCATGTGCGCCCAGCAGTGCTACGAACATGCAATGGGGATGTCGGATATATTCAGGTCTATTCTCGCCCTCGATGGCGGTCTCCCCGTCACCGATCTCGACCTTGCCGTCTGCGCCTACCAATGCGCCCGCGTACTGTATTCTATCTATCACACGCGCGGCGTCGAATACCAGTTGTCGGCAGATGACATCGTCGAACGTGCACAGCGATGCTTGGCGGTAGCAAAGGCGATGAACCACGTCCCCGCTGGTGCTGCCGTCGTAAATGACCTTGAAAACCTCATCGCGCGAGGTTTCGCTCCGAACACTCCAAGCGGCCCAGGCAGTCCGAATCTCGTGTCCCGCCAGACGCTGTTCAGACACAACCCGGTCTACCAGATGCAGATCGTGGACGATACCGAGGTAGCGAACATGCCTATCCCGTCGCCGCTGAATCATGCCGGTGTGCCATCGCCGTATGGCACCTCCGTGCACACGCCCAACTCGAACGCCACTCCGGTGCTCTCGCATCCGAGACCCCGCGGCATGTCGATGTCCGCAGAGATGGCCCTTGGCGACCAGAACATGCCGAAGCCGAACCTGCCCCCGGTCGTTCCGCCCGACGGCTTAGATAACAATAATGCGTTCGAGGGCGCCATGGATGGTTTTGATTTCAACTTCGAGTCCTTTGGCAATACTGGACTTGATGCCGGGCCGTGGTTTTCGAACGACTGGTTGAATAATGACTTCCCGCAGATGACTGTCTGAGGTGGCAAGTGGACAATTTAGTTTCCTCGGGGCCTTGGGTCGAGCTCGGGATGTCACTGGGATTCTGAGATCCGAGGGGCTCGCAAAGCTGCCGCTCGCGGTGATGATTCAATGACCCCGGACTCCGAAGATCAGGGGTCAGTTTAGACACAGTCTGAACCACGATTTTTTTTGCAGATGACTGGCTCGATATTGCGTCATTCGAATAGCCCACGCTCAAGACCTGGTCGCTAGTATGGGTACAGCGCCAGCATGTCATTGTCATCGTTCCCGTTCGGCCATTTAACCGAGTTTTAGGATGTCCTGTGGTACCCGATTAGCATCCAAGGAAGCCCAGATTACTGGGGAAGCTGCCGGCGGGGGCAAGGAACGAACACTAGCTATTGTCGCCCCTCATAGGTATGGTGAGGTTCTCATCCATGTGGAGGCCTGAAATAATGTTAACGCCGAGCTTTTGGGACTCGTCAGTGGAGTTTGGCGGTATAAATTGGGGGAATGGCGGCGTGTGCTCGGCCAGGGCCTGTGGGACTTACAACCGCAGGTGAGATGGAATTGCTGCCTCAGTCATGCTCCAATGAAAGCAGAAAGAAGGAACCCGAGTAATGGGCGCTACAGACCGAAAAGGTCTTTCCAGGATGACACCAGTATATATGTGCTTGAACGTCCTGTTCCTAGAGCTACGGCTCAAGTTGAACGGCCGGGTAGTAGGATGGACTTGCCTTCTTCTCCTCGAGGCTGACTCGAATCGAGAAATCCTCGCTGGAGGAGGAAAGATGCCCGTAAGTTTGCTATTGGTCGTCTATAACGTGTGAAAGTTTGAGAGTGGCTCTCGCGGGCACCTAGCACAGCGACTGACTATTCTAGGGGAAAGTTATATATCATTGGTTACGAGATACTGGGGTTAGGGCGGGGAAGAAAAGGGGTAGTAATGGGTTTACAGGGCCAAGATGCAGTCTCAACAATATCCAGCCACGGCAAGCGACTATGTTTGTACATATCCGGTAGGAGCAAGATATCCTAGAGCAGTCCCTACGGTGCGAACCGTTTGTTTCCAGCCTAATCGATGCAAGCACAAAGAAGATATTCATCCATCCACGCTCTACGTTGGTAGGGTTTAGTGCGACCAAACACTTATGTGTCTTCGTCATGTTGATACCTCAATGCTCCTCGTTCCTCAGGGCGTATGAGCGTTAAGGGCTTGCCCGAGACCGGATTGACTTGAACGGACCGGGGACCACAGTCCTAGCTCAGTATTGGAATGTACGTCTTGCAACAGCAAGAAGGGTCTTGCGAGCGCCAGACTACGTATACGGCTTTGTGCCTATATGTCAATTGCCCTCGAGTCGATTGACCGTCGCCTTCCGACCACTGATAAGACTTGATTCGTTCCCCGGCGGGGTGATAGAGTCGGGCGTGGCCCCGGCTGAGACACCCAATCATCGCTTGGCCTCAGGGACAACGTGGCTGAAGCTGGGTCGCCGTTGGTCGTATATTAGCCGGCACACCGGTTAGATGCATTGCACGGATATGGCACTAGGGCTTGACCTTTGACGGCCCGCCCGTGGAGATTGTGACAACACATAGGTAATGCATTCCCGTCACTATCACGGTCGTACAGCTTTCTTGTCATACGATGCTGTCAGCGTCCTTAGTACTTACAGAGGAGAGGTACCTATCTAGTTACCGTAGCCTAGCAAATAGATTGTATGAAGCTTCGATTGATGGTTCTTAGGGACCCGGAGAGCTGCTGAGGTTCGCCGTGGTTACCGCTGGTTCGAGCTGTCTCAACATGGCGCATCATTGCGGAAGAAAATAAAAACGCGTGAAGAGCCTCGCAGCAGTTTCTGCACGTCGGTCACAGCTGCACGCACCCCGACAAACATGTGGACGTATGACCGTATGTATGTCTTACCTTCCCGTGTCCCGATAGCGACTCTCTAGCGGGACGGGCAGACAGCGCGACAGTCCCATAAAACTACCAACTACCTGCCCGTCGCCCGGAAGGAAACCTAGACAATCGCTCCATCCACCCCCAGATCCCTATCTTTCGCTACCAAAACTTCCTACCAAACATGGGCGCAGAGTTCGGCAGCAGCGTCTTCCGGGCCGAACTTGCGAAAGCCGAACGCGAGATGCGGGGCCGCGTGGACGCGTACACCGCGGCATGGGCGTCGGGGAACATCGACGCGGTGCTCGCGTACTTCGTCGAAGAGGGGCTGGATTACTCGGATTACGGTGAATAAATACCATGCAAAGCGGATGACCCTTTGCAGAAGAAACGGAGCTAGGGGCTGACGGCGGCTGTTAATCATCGTAGGGCTCATGGTCCTCCACATGGACAAGAAGGCACTAGCGGACCACTTCCGGCACATCGGCGCCGCATACGCGGATATGCGGTTTGAGACCAGGGACGTACGCGGCGCGCTCGATTTCTGCGTCTGGGAATGTGAGTCGCTTTCTCTCTCCCGTCCGGGGACCTTCTCCTATATCATCGTTCTGGGTGATTTTTAAGAGGGCTAAGGACAGGCCACCGCTCAGATGTTATCGAGTTCACCCTCCTCGAGGACGTACAGCATTGCCCGTATAAGAAGGGCGACAGGGGCAAGGCGTTTTGCGCCGCCACAATCCGCTGGAGGGATGGTAAGATCTGCGGGAATAATGACTACTGTGTTTGGGGGATTTCCGGCGTTCAGGTTTAGGTTGGGTGAATGGATCTACTACTATTACTCCAACACGAAATGTCTCACGCGGGGTTTCTCTCCCTGCCGAACATTAGCGATTAAGTGGCAGCGGTGTCAATACCGAGCCAGCCATTAGATATTAGAATGTCCATTTCGTAAATACCCGGTTTGTAGATCGTGAACACCGCGCAGGACATCCCCGTTTAAGACAGAAATCAACCACATCTACGACCACAGTTGTGGTGCTAGTTTAATTGGTAGAGACCATATCGTTAGCGGTATCGAAGAAGTGGTGAGAGACACAGCGACGCTAAAAACCAAAGCAGGAATCCCTGGACGATCTTGACCATCTAATGCAATGAGGACATACTTCATATCCAAGATACAGAATCAGCCAGTCCGGATGCTCTCGTCACTCCTCAAGCCTCCGAATATAACGACTTTGAACCTGCATATCAAGTCCTCCCCAATTTTCTCACCCTCTTCGACTATCACCCCCATCGACTTTAAGATCTCCCGAATCCTGATCATCCACAACGGAAAGCCTTTCCGCATCCCACACGATCTGTTCCTAGGAACTTATAGCATGCCATTGTGTTCTCGAGCGGGTAGTCCTCGCGGCTTTATTGACCCAGGTTGGTTCTCCCCGAAGTTGGGCAGCTTCCTGGGGGGAAGGGCAGTGGTACGTTGTTAATGTATCGTCTCCTAACTCCTCGAAATCAAAGTCACCTCTGCCAACGGCTGCAATGGACTCATTGATGCTACCGACACATGTGGTGACCTATACGTTCGGTGCCTAGTACGCATTTAATAAGGGCGAGGCTAGAGTTACCGTCTTAAAATAGAAGCAGGTAAGTGTTTCGACAGAACTGAATTCTAGGCGTCATATGAAACCGATTTACCCTCTTGCTATCAAACGGCCAATAATACTATTTCTCTTATCAAAAGGACAACGTTCATACGGCATAGGCTAATCCTTTCAGAAAAAGCTATACCATTTACAGATTGGTTTTATAAAGAGTGATGCTAAACGTACCTTAGTTTTTTAATACAGCTGCTAACGACCCGTCAACTCCCTAACGGCCCGATATATATGATTAGAGATCCAACGTTCCAAAGGAAAACTAAGCCATAGCAACGCATTCTGCCCTTTGCAATCGCAACGCAACTAACACCCTATGAACAACATATATGATGATGTAAATATCAATCAATTGCCCCAGATAATGCGAAGCTGAATATATGACTCCCATTATCAGGAAACGAGGTGTTGTTGAGATATTCGGGTATATATTCGTATATGTGTTGTTGTATGTACCTTAGTTTTCTAGGATGTGCTAGTTCCGAATGTCAGCCCCTATTGTTTCGCAGGAAGGCTTCCACCCTCTTAGCGCTATAGCTTCACTCGTACATAACTTAACCAAAGAAAATTTGAAAAATAAAGTAATTTCGGAATATGGATTAAGGGGTCTTAGAAGTTCTAAAATACAAGTCCTAAATTTATTTGATAACGTAGTTGTTAAGTTATTACAGAGAGTATAAGAACTGTTAAGAGGTGGCGGGGAATATTAACGGAGCGTTGCCAATTGACAGGAAAAACTAAGGTATGCCAAGCTTAGAAAAACTAAGGTACGTTAGCATCACTGTTTATAAAATAAGATTACATACTACCTCTCTAACACATATAGTATAACGGCTAGGTTAATTAAGTAACTACTAACCTTAATCGTACGGTTGGTTCGGAATAATTAAAAATAGCACGCATTAATAGTTATCTCGTTTTATTACCTATTACGAACTAAGTCGGACCCCCCCCTCACGCTCCACCCCCCCAACGCGCCACCCCACAACCGCGTTGCGCGTTGATCCACTTACTGATTTCTTTCCCTATAAAAGCCTTCTTAACAACGCTTTAAAAAATTGAAAAAATTATCCTCTTATTCATCAGAATCTGCGCTTTCGAAAGATATGCAGCTTTCAGCTTAATTCCGTACGGCGCAGGCGATTAAGGAGATAACGCGTGGGAAATCCCTGCGTTCAGCCTCTAAGGGCTACCAGGTCGACAGGCGATATATTACACGCCGCATTGATAGTATACCTACGCGGGAAAAAGTTAATAAGGTTCAGCAAAAGCTATCACGAATCCAGGAAAAAGGTTTAGCCTATTGGGTTATTGTGCAAAGTTATTTAGGTTATGCGCCGCCGCATTCCCGATTTCGCCTTTACGCTTAACGGCTTTTAATTAACAACGGTAACTTTTAATACCTAGGAAAAGGATAGGTAGCCCGTTTTTTGCGGCGTTATCTTAATATCAGGACTTTTAAAGGCAAGATTATTAATTATAAGCGCCTAAATAAGGTTTTGCCAACTTTTACCAACGTATTATTCGACTGCTTCGAATTGCCCGCTGTCAAAGTTATTAAATGGTATAATAGATACAACACCGACGAAATCGGGATGATAAAAGGTATAAGGAAGAACGCTTTCGTCCTCGGTAAAACCTTTAAGAAGGTCGTGCTTTTAAAGGACGTTTCCAAACGGCAGTAGGTTATTATAATCGCTTGTGTTAACGCTGACGGGTAAACCTTTTTATTATTTGTGATTTTTAGCGGCGGCGACGTACAACAATAATGGTTTCTTGATTCCGATAATAAAGTATACGAAAACTGGTACTTTATTACCTTTGATAACGGCTGGACTAATATCAAGATTGGCTTAAAGTGGCTATGCGAGGTTTTTATTTTCCATATTAAGCCGGCGGACCTTGAAGAATAAAAACTGTTAGTGATCGACGGCCATAACAGTTACACTATCGAAGATTTTATGTAAATATGCCTTTAGAATAAGATTTATATCGTTTTTTTGCTTACTTACGTTTTTTACGTTTTCCAGCCTTTTAATGTAGGTGTTTTTTTTACCTTGAAGCGGAAGTTCCGTTATTGGTTCCGGGAGCGTTGCTTTGGACGGGCTTCCGAAGTTATAGATAAGACGGATTTTTTTTGGGCGTTTTCGTACGTTTGGCAGGAAGTTATGATGGTTTCAAAATACATTATGAAAGGTTGGAAAGTTATAGATTTGCGCCTTATTAACAGGGTAAAGGCGTTGAATAATAGGTACGTTAAGGCCGGGGCCCAAATGGCGGAAATACTTAAGCCTAGATCGAATTTTACCCCCGTACGTCTTGATTTTAGTACGTAGATAACTGGTTTAGGTATTAAAACGCCTAAATTATTTAGGGATGTAAAGGTTATCGAGAAAGCCCTAGTAAAAATCGATTTAATTTTCGGAAGGTTTACCGCGCGGCTTTTGTTTTGCAAGATCGGCAAGGCCCTTAATGAAAAGAATAATAAATTAAGCGCTACCGAAATCTAAAATAGTTAGTTAATTGCTGCCATCGATAAAGCGAAGCCTAAAAAACGTAAGCTAATACAGCCCGAACCAAATAAAAACTTCGTAAGGATAATATCGGTTAGAAAGGTAAAAGTAAGGTTACGGACCGTTCCGAAGCGACGTTTTACTGCAACTTAACGAAATTAATAGGAAGATGAGCTTTTCGAAAGCGAAGAAGATAGCGAGGATGATCCGGAATGCATTATTGTACGTGGCGGTTAGTATGGAGTTAATTGAATAAAGGGTTGTTGAGATATTGTTATTTATATTGAAGAGTTGTGTTGTTGATGGCTTCAAAAATGGGTG